>PVKH010000688.1:22996-35478 GCA_004027955.1 Chaetophractus vellerosus
GGCAAAAAGCTGCCACAGACAGGGCAAAGCTGCCACGGGCAGGGCAGGTCGCCCACAAACAGAGCGCAGCCAGCCACCCCCAAACTGAAGCTTAGCCAGCTATGAATGGAAGCAGAAGCCGCCCACAAGCAGGGCAAAGCCGCCTGTGCGGTGACCGGTATCGGCGTGTCGCTGCAACGGGGGGAGACAAAGCGGACAGAGAGGAACACAAGAATGGACACACAGCAAGAGCAAGCAGAAAGGAGGGGGTGGATATGTAATAAATAAAAAATAAATCTTTAAAAAAAAAATGCTACTTTAAAAAAAAAAAAGCCATGATCATAAATTCAGAGTCCATGCAACCCCAAAGAGAAAACACATACACCATGACCCCCTTATTTAAAAATATATTCAAATCCACGATCTCTTTCTATAACAAAATACTTTGAAACTTAATATCAAATCATAATAAAGGAATTACCATTCTATTAAAAGAGATACTGAAAAGGTGAGCAAAACGTCATTGAAATTCTAATTGAGCGTCTATATTTGAACAATTTGATGACTACAGCTGTGTGTAAAACAATTATGACCTGAAGTAAATATTAATTAGAATCTCCTTGGCTAATGTTTTCCTTTCAGGTCAATACACTTTGTTAATTTCCTCAAGAGAAAGTAATTATTGCTAGTGACTAATGATTATTCAAAGCCCACCTTGGGTCTGAAATGCTCCAAGGTTTCTGCTGCTCATGTTTGTAAATATTTTCTAACATTTGGAGAAATGCATTGTTAAAGAAGTTTTTAAAATAGTATATCATTTACTTCAAAATTGAAGAAAATTATTCTCACTTAAAACTATATATATATATATATATAGGTTTTTTTTTTTAACAAAACTAGCTATCTGAGAGCATACCAAATTCACAGAAAACCTAAAAATATCTCTAAACACCAGATTCCCAAAAAATACTAAGGTACACATATGAAGCTGAATGCATCTTAAAGTCACATAATCAAATGATCACACTTCATTCAATTAAATTTCCCACAAACTCCTGCAAATTATGTACTTGGTAGACAGAAAAACAGAATGATAAACACTTAACAGCCTCATCATAATTCTAATATGACAACAACTGATATGCTCATAGAACAAATCTCTCTACATGTAGAATATTAATTTATAATACATCATATTTTCAGCGTGATACTTGCTGTTTGTGAGAATCAGAATTAATTTCTCATTCTACTGTTTCATTTCATTAATTAATTCAGTATAGTCATGAAACATTTTCTTAATGTATTTCCTGCTTTAAATATAAAATATAGAATTGAGTATATTTTTCTCATGTGTCCTCTTTATAGTCATTGTACATTGAACCTTTCTCCTTAGGCTTTGTTGCTTTTGATACTGATTGAGAGTTTGTACTTTCAAGTTTAATAGTACATTTTTATCCGAGCTCATGTACTCTTTGTTTATCTATGACCTTTTAAAATATGTTTTATCTATTTTGAAGATAAAACATCTCCTTGGCATATCCCATCCATCTGGTATTTTTCTTCCTTTTTCTTCTTTCCATTTCAAGTAGGCTTCATATACCATAGTTTACCTCATTGTTTCCTAAATATATTCTAAATAATGCATATGGTTTTATCATATACTTCTCCTTGTTTTGTCAGTGCAGATTGCCTGCTCTGAAATCAAATGCTTTTGCAAAAGTGCTTCTTCTGCATTTATTAATTAACCATGATATGTTTATCATATTTATATTCTAATTAAGATACTGTAAATTCATATTAATAAAAATTAGTGGTATTCAAGTTATAGGTGGATGATGTTCAATCAAGTCTCTAAAATTGCAAGTAATGTCAATTCATCCCTCCCCTAAGTAATTCATCAAAATTATTGCATCATTACTGGAGTTTATATCAGAGAATTATATTACAGATGGAGGCAAAGAAAGGTCATTCCAAGAAATGGAAACATTATGAACCAAGTTGGAGAAAGTTAATGCTGAGCTGCTTAGGGAGCAACAAATAACCTAAATGACAGAAGGCAAGTTTGGGGGAAGAGGGAGAAGTGACCACGAGAATTCTGGGAAAAGATTTTGGGAACAAATAAATGTTGGATGACATTGAATTTCAGAATGCATATGGATATTATCACATTGTCAACAAGGAACTATGGAAAGTTTTGTGCAGGAAGATAACATGATCAGAGCAGAAGACTGTTTCTGAATTGTGGGTTGTGGGGTGGGGAGAAAGAATGAAGGAAGAGAGAGCTCTATTAGAAAGCTAATAGAATAGCAAGTTGTATACTAAAACACTTGCCATCCATCTGTTTCTTCACTATTTCTTTTCTGCATATTTTCCTATTAATTCATTGCCATTTTCCAATCCTTTATTTAGAAGTAAGGCGAATCCAAAGAAGCTTCAGAGCTTTTCTTCCCTCTGTGTGACCTATCTTCAGGCTTATCTGAGTCTTGCTGTTCTCTTTTGATGCCAGCTGTGACTTCTATAGCTAGAATCACATTATCTCTGATCACTGTACATTTTTAAGCATATTCCCTTTTCATTCTTATTTTGATGCAGATAGAATTAAACCTGTTTTACAATTAACGACAGCTTATCTGCCAACTTGGCTATTTTCCATTACTCTTTCTAGCATTAATAACTTCTGTCAGGGGCCCGGCTAGATAGCTCAGTGGATAGAGAGCTCGCTGGGAAACCACATGGGAGGCCCTGGGTTCGGTTCCCGGGGACCTCTCCTAGCGGGCAGGCCGCCTTGAGAATGGAAGCCGCCATGGGTGGGCCAGAGCCGCCGTGGGCAGGGCAAAAAGCTGCCACGGACAGGCAAAAGCCGCCACGGGCAGGGCAGGTCGCCTGCAAATCGAGCACAGCCAGCCACCCGCGAACTGAAAAGCCGGCCGTGATGGAAGCAGAAGCCGCCCACGAGCGGGGAAAGCCGCGCCTGCGCAGTGACCAAGTCTCGGCGCGTCGCCGCAACGGGGGGAAGGGGAGATATGTAATAAAAATAAATAAATCTTTAAAAAAAAAAAAATAACTTCTGTCAGCTGGTCAACCAAGATGGCAGTGTAAGATGCTGTAGGGTGTTGTTTCCCCAGAGAATTCTTGAACAAATTAGCAAAAACTGGATGAGCCATTTTTTCAGAACTCTGGGAAGGCAGTTAAAGGGTTGCAGTACATGTTGCAAGTATCAAATGAAGAAAACACAACTTTTAAAAAACTGGTAACAGAAGCTCATAGTGCCATTGATGTCTCCCACCCTTACCTCCTCCTTAGCATGGTGTTGAGACAGCTTGTACTCTCATTGTGTGTTCCTTACCCTCTCCTGAATGAAAAAGAATAACCCTTATAACCATACAGCAGTGCCTGTGTGTCAGTGACAAGCTATCCAGAAGCAGTCTACAAAACTGAACCAGGAAATTAATAAGTGGCTTACCCTCTCAGAAGTTACCCTGCAAGCAGAGCAGCTTGAGGAGAGCTAAAGCAGTATAAAAAATTAAAATAAAATAAAATAAAACAAAATGATAAAATAAAATAATAAAATAAAATAAAAAGAAACAAAAAACACAATTAAGTCAAAGAGGACTGGAGCAAAGGATTATCTACTTTAAATCATACAATGGAACAATCAAGATAGGAAGAAGGTCTATTTCAAAAGTAGTTCAGGGGATACTCAGTTTCCTCTAAATGGGGTAATTACTAGGGCCATGATCAAGCTCAGATCCAGGAAAAGGCAATGATTCAGAAAAGATGGAAAGGACAGGGGCCGGCTGTATAGCCTAGTTGGTAGGGCGCCAGTTTACCACATGGGAGGCCCCGGGTTCGGTCCCTGGGCCTCCACGAGCAGGCGGACCACCTCGAGAAGGCAAGCCAATGTGGGCGGGGCACGATGACACAGGCAAAGGCAAGCCCCCGCAGGCGGGCAAAAAGGCAAGCCCCCACGGGCAAAGGCAAGGCCCCCACAAGCAAGGGTGAGCCCCCATGACCAGGTGGACTGCCGTGCTGGTGAGCTGACTTGGCAGGTCGCCCCAGCAGGGGGAGACAAGCAGACACAGAGGAATGCAGAGAAAAATGAACACAGCAAGAACAATCAAAAAGGGGGAGATTTATAATATATTAAAAATAAATCTTAAAAAAAAAAAGGTGGAAAGGACTCTGTACTTCACATTCACCTCAAGCTGATATTCTTAATAGGAAAGATAAACTCTGAAGCATAGCACTGGCAAACAGAGAGCCAAGTTGTAATGATTGTGAAATGTATTTTTTTGCATTTGCTTGTCTCTTTTGTTAGCTCCTGGCAGTTAAGAAAATCTCCATTACATCACTAGGTAGTTACAAATTTAATGGACAATTCAAAAACTATATCTCAGAGATAACACTTTAAAATTAAAATCTGCAACCTGTAACAAAAGGTTATACAACCAAACAAGAAACAGGAAATGATGGCACATTCAATGGAAGAGTATAAATATCCAGAAAATATCAGTGAAGAAGATCAGACATTGGAAATGCTGGACAAAAAACTTAAAATCATAATCCTCAATAAGCTCCAGGAGATAAAGGAGAACATGGAGAAAGAACTAAAGGATATCACGAAAAAAACTAACAAACAATATGAGAATTTCAATAAAGAGATAACAATTTTTTAAAAAGAACCAAATAGAAATATTTGCGTTGAAGACCACAATAACTAAAATGACAAATTCACCAGAGGGTTTCAACAGTAAGTTAGAGGTTGCAAAAGAATCACTGAACTCAAGTACAAGATAATTGAAGTTATCTAGGCTCACAAGCAGAAAGCAAACAGAACAAAAAATAGTGAACAGAGTTTAAGAGATTTGTTGGAAAAAAGGATTGTCCCATATATGCATAATGGGTATCCCAGAGAGAAGAAAATAAAAAAGAAGCAGAAGGAATCTTCAAAGAAATAATGGCAGAAAACTTACCAAATTTAATGAAATATATAAATATGCACATTCAAGAAGCCTAATGAACCCCAAACAGGATAAATCTGAAGCAAACTATACACAGACACATAGTAGTCAAACTGTAAATGCCAAAGACAAGAAGAAAATCTGAAAGCTGCAAGAGAAAAGCAATAATATTAAGTGCAAATTTCTCATCAGAAATCAAGGAGGGGGAAAGGCAGTAGGACAATTTATTTAAAGTGCTAAAAGAAAATGTCACCCAAAATTTTAGATCCAGAGAGATACATTTTCAAAATTAAGGAGATTGAGATATCCCCAGATTAAAAAAACTGTACTAATTGATCACCACTAGACCTGCCCTTCAAACAGTGCCAAAGTTTTTAATTATTCACACTGAAAGGAAAGGGTATTAGACAATGGATAAGTGGTACATAAAAATAAAGACTTCTTTGGTAAAGGTAAACGTATGGGTAATTATAAGCATCAAATTACTGTATGGTGTTTTGGGGGGGTGTAAGTCTACTTTTTACTTCTTACAGGCACTAAAATGCAAATGCATAAAGGTGATGATAAATCTATGGGATTTGATAAATAATGTATAAACATATGTGTAACAAGTACAATTAAAAAGTGGTACAAAGAAGGGGCATAGAAACAGTTTATGTGTATGCTATTGAGTTAAGTTGATATAGAATCAAACATGGTTGTTATATATTTAGGATGTTAAATGTAGGCCCCATGGTAACCACAAAGAAAATATTTGGAAAATATATATGCAGAAAGAAATGATAATGGACTCCAAATGGTTAACTACAGAAGATCAAATAGGTAGAAAAGTAAGCGATAATAGAATTAAGGGACAAAAACAGTCTGATTTACAAAGACCAAATAGCCAAATGGCAAAGGAGGGTCCTGTATTATCAGGAGGATGATGTGTGCAACCTGCTCACAAATGTTGAGAAAATAGATAGATTGATAGATATGGCAAATGTGACAAATGTTAAAATTGGTGGATATTGGTACCTAGGTTTTGGAAGAATGTTGGAGTAGTCTGTATGGGGCCTCTATTATACTTATCACTGTCCTATATATTTGAAATCATTTCAAAATAAAAACTTAAAAGAATTAACTCAAAATATATCAATGACCTACATATAGGAACCAAAGCTATAAATCTCCTAGAAGAAAACATAAGGAAGTCTCCTCAAAATTTTGTATTAGGCTATAGATTTTTAAACTTTATACCAAAAGCACAAACAAAAGAAAAGCGACATGGGACACTCATTTGATGGAAACTCATCAAATTTAACATTTGTGCATCAAGACTTACTTTCATCTTGAAAGTAAAAAGAAACCTACAGAACAGGAGAAAATATTTGGAAACCACATATTCATTAAGGGTTTACTACCACAAATGTTTAAAGAAACCCTACAACTCAACAATAAAAAGACAAATAACCTAATTTTAAAAAGGTCAGAAGACTTACAAATGGTAAACAAGCATATGGAATAAGGATCAACATCTTGACCATTAGAAAATGCAAATCAAAACTATAATGTGATGCCATTTCACACTCTAGAATGACTGCTATTTAAAAAAGAACACAAAACAATAAGTTTAAAGAGGATGTGGAAAAATAGAAACACTCTTTACTTGTTGATGGTACTGTAAATTGGTGCAGCCACTGTGGAAAACACTGGCAGTTCCAGGGAAAGCTATGTGTAGAATTACCATATGACAGAAAAACCTCACTTCTAGTTATATACCCAAAAGGTTTGAAAGCAAGCACTTGAATAGATATTCTCATATTGATGTTTAAAGCAGCATCATTCACTATTGCCAAAGATGGAAAGTCCAAGTGTCCATCAACCAATGAATGGATAAACAAAACGTGGTATACACAAACAATGGAATGTTATTTACCTATGAAAAAGAATGAGTTCTGGTTCATGCTACAACATGGATGAACCTTGAAGGTATCATGTTCATTGAAATAAGTCAGGCACGAAAGGAGATATTGTATGATTTCACTACTATGAAATAATTTGAATTAGAGTCATAAGCTAGAATACAGTTTGCCAGGGGCCAGGGTGGTTGTAGGGAATGAGAAGTTAAAGTTTTGTTGGTGCAGAGTTTCTATTTAGGGTGAAGGAAAAATTTTAATAACAGTTGGTGGTGATGGTAGCACAACATTGTGAAAGTAATTTACACCACTGAATTATATATTTGAATGTGATTAAAAGGAGAAATTTTATGTTGTACATGTTACTAGAATAAAAATTTTTAAAAATAAGGCTGTACAAATAGTGAATCCCAATGTAAACTATGGACTACAGTAAATAGTCTAATTATAATATTTCATCAATTGTATCAAAGATGCCATACCCATGGAACAGTTAATGAAAGGGAAACCTGCATGTGTGGGGGTGCAGCATGTGGAAAATCTGTGTCTTTCCATAATTCATATTCAAACATAAAACTTTTCTAATCCTTATTTTAAAAAATCCTGATTCTTAAATTCATCCACAGTCTAAAAATATAAAAATTTTGTTTGAGGCCATTCTCACTCAGTCTGCACGGGACCATATATTTTTAGAACTTTCTTCCACCTATAAATTTCCTTCTGCTGGCCCAGACATCTCACCCACTTATTCACTGATCCTTGAAATTCCACCGTAATGTCTTTATTCCTTTGGCTCAAAGTCCTGATCTCTGTTAAAAATCCAACTCACCTAGAGAAAACTAGCACTTTAAACTCTCATCAGGCATTTACTCCTCACTGAGATTGCATTTTAAACTTTATTGTGAGAACAGATCCTGATGAGGAGGGAACTGAGAGAAAAGAAAGAAGATGCCCCGGTAGTAAGAAGGGGAACAGATCTGGAAGGTTGAGAATGTTGAAGGAATCAAAGGCAGTTACTTTCATTATTTCATAATCTCCCTAGAGCTGACTCTGAATTTTAATTGCTACTGACATCAGTTGTATTATCATCTTTTCATCTTAGACAGAAATACTTAAATAGTACCATCTGCAAATATCATTATTTTTTCCTTTAACATAGATATGACATGAGGGGCTAGTGTCATTTGTCTGGTAACCACAAAAATGGACTCTTTAGCATTATCTTCCAGAAAAATGTGAAATAATTCACTGGTAAAATGCTCTAGTCCGGCTTGGAAAATGTCAAAAAAAAAAAAAAAAAAAAAAAAAAAAAAAAAAAAAAAAAAAAAAAAAAAAAAAAAAAAAAAAAAAAAAAAAAAAAAAAAAAAAATATAAAAAAAAAAAAAAAAAAAAAAAAAAAAAAAAAAAAAAGAAAGAAAGAAAGAAAAAGAAAAGAAAAGAAAAAAGAAAGAAAGAAAAGCAAGAATAAAAATTTTTTTAAATCTCTAAATATTTTTGAAATAAAAATATTTGAAATGCTGTGGAAGACTTTTACAGTTGAGTAGAGGAAAACTCATTGTAATTAAATTAATTTTCCATAGAAAACACCAGATAGAGATTGGGTAAGCCAAGATGAGTACCAACAATATAAGGTTAGTTACATAAACATATGAAGAAAGAAACAAATTACAAAATATATCACCCGCCTGAGAATTTAGCTATTTTATAGAAATTGGAAAGAAGGAAGGAAGGAAGGAAGAAGGGGAAAGGAGGGAAGCAAGGAGGGAAGGAGGGAAGGAAAGAAGGGTAAAATACCTCAAGTATAAGCTATATATCACAATACAAACCTGTTAGATATATCAATGAAACTCACTGCTAAGTTGCAGGTTTAAATATTATTAATATTCTCAAAACTTTAGAAATTAAAAGAGAATTTTAAGACTTCTTCACTTTTATAGTAGTCTGAAACAACAAAACTCTTTGAAAGCCGAGAGTCGTAGATCTTCTCAGAGGGAGAATTTGAGATGAGGAAGCACATGTACTGACACACAAGGCCATCAAGGGCCAACTCTACTGTCTGAGAGACGACAGCGGAACAAAGAGTCTTCAATGGTGAGATATTAATGTATCAGTTCATGTTCCATTTATTTCTTCAAATTGTAATTCTCTACCAAGAAGCAGAAGTATTTTTGAGTCAGAGAGGAGAGAGTAGTAAATGAAAAATGTGCAGCGATGGGCATGTCCCAGATGTGGCTTCTCAGAGCTAAGGCTTTGGACCAATCTTCTTATAAAAGTAAAAAGAGCACAACTGACCTAGACATGTAGATATAGGGAAGATACAGTTAAGCAGTAGGTAAAATAACCTGATTTCCTTGAAAGTCTTTTTCCCATGATAAAGGGATAATGTCAATGTGTCTTAAACTGCAATAAGTAAATCATGCTATACTTGTGATATTCCTGCAGAAATGAAAAAGACATTGACTGTGCTCTGAAGTTATTTGTATTCTATAGGAAGTAGACAAGTATGGAAGAATCAAATGCCAGTTCAAGAAAAGTATTAGGTCAATTTTACAATACAGGGAATTAAATTTGGCAGAATGCCTCAGCAAAATGCAAATGAATATGTGTCTATACTCCTCTGTGAGTATAACAAACTAAGCCTTGCTTTATCCAAACCCACTCCTAGTAATATATTTTAGTATATTATGTAGCAGAAAAAAAAAAACCTGAAACCAGGTTTCCATGAGTATGTATATAAGCTCCATGTGTATATAAGCAAAGATCTAAGTAATCAAAATTATGTTTAAAAATACACAGAAGTCATACACATAAGGAATTTTTTCAAATTATTAATTTTGGTTATTCACTTATCGCATATCATTTTGGTGGCAGTGGGCTTAATTGTATTTTAATTAAATCAGGTAAGAACCAATTATATTCTTTCTAACATTAATAACTATTGTAGATTCATATAAAATTTATTTCGGTGAAATTAAATTTTCTATCCATAATTTTCCAATAAATTCTCAATAGAGGAAATGAGATTCAAATGACATAGCAAACTTAATATTGCATATATTTTTTTAAAATTTTTAATCAAAAAAATTTTTAGGATACATTGATAGTAGAACAGATAGATAAAAAGATAGAAAAAATCCAACAGGGACTCAGGGATTTAACCAATAACACAAAACTTACAAACAAACGCATTATAGGCATCCCAGAAGGAGAAGAGAAGAGAAAGGGAACAGAAGGCATTTTGAAGGAAATAATGGCTGAAAACTTCCCAACCCTATTGACGGAGATGTATGTACATATCCAGGAAGCACAGTGTACCCCAAACAGTATAAATCCCAACAGGTCGACTCCAAGACATATACTTGTCAAAATGTCCAATGCTCAAGACAAAGAGAAAATATTCAAGGCAGCAAGAGAAGAGAGAACCATCACATACAAGGGAAGCACAATAAGATTAAGTGCTGACTTCTCAGCTGAAACCACGGAGGCAAGAAGACAGTGGTATGACATAGTCAAGGTACTAAAAGAAAAAAATTTCCAGCCATGAATTCCCTAATATTGCATATTTCCATTCACATCACACATACACACACAAACACACAGATTGCTATAGACTTGAGGCCTCAGGTCTTCAAGGAGACAAAGTGAAATGTAACCATATGGCAAAAAATGAAGATAGGGGACAATGATATTGTAATTACAAAGGAGGAAACAATTGAAGGCTATTAAAACTATTGTGTAGTATAATGGCACTACAATTTCTAAATATTATCAATCATTTTCTAAAATTGGTGACCACAGTGTCATCATTTTATTTTGCTAGAAGACGTAAAACATAAGCAAACAAAGAAAAAACAAAGAAAAATATGTTAAAGGGAAAATTACAATATACTCTTACCTTTATCTAATAAAAGAGAAATTATGTTAATAACACATTGTAGGAAGGTTATAATAATCTTGAAAAATAGTTTTTCTCAAAAAGTAATAGTTCGGGGAGAGGATGTGGCTCAAGCAGTTGAGCACCAGCCTCCCACATGAGAGGTCCTGGGTTCGGTTCCTGGTGTCTCCTGAAGAAAAAAATCAAATGAGCAAAACAAATGAGTAAACAACAATGAGCAAACAACGAAAAAAATAGAAAACAATGAGCAAAAACAGACGAGAGAACCATCTCAGGGGAGCCAATGTGGCTCAGTGGTTGAACACTGGCCTCCTGTATATGAGGTTCTGGGTTCAATCCCCAGTCCTGGTACCTCAGAAAATTTTAAAAAAGTGATAGTTGATAAACATGCAATGAAAATACTTGTGTGTTACTTCCCAAATACATGAGATTATATGTGTATATAATGTTTCTTTTTACCTTTTTTAATAAAAAGTCACAAAATAGCATTGTTTCATTGCCTAATGTTTAAGGATAACTGGAGATTTGGATAATTTTTCAATTTCCCATCAGATAAGTTGTGTATCTCTGGGTAGGTCAGTTATCCATTTTGCATCTTCAATTTCTTTACCTATAATGGGGCATTATAATATCTACCTGATAGGTTATTTTAAGAATTGAGTAGCAAATGAAAACAGAGGACAGCAAGTTAAATTCAAATTTCAGATGAACTACAAATAATTTTTTAGTATAAGTATGTCCTTTCCATTCTTAATCTGTGATTCAAATTAAACTAGGTGGCCTGTGTTTACCTGGACACCTTGGTAAATAGTGATAAATCATTGGAAACGGTTTATTAGGCAAAGGCTATGCCAACGTTCAGTTTCGATGCAGGTTCTGGGTGTAGACCGTGCACATCCAAATCCTGGCTCCACCAGCTGTGAGACCTTGGCTAAGTGACTGAGTGTCTCTAAGCTTCAGATTGCTCACATGTCAGATGGGAATAAGACTGGTATCCTCTTTAAAAGGTGGTTGTGAAGATGAGTTGACAAAATACACATAGAGTGTGAGCATAATTTAAATGTTCAGTAAGTGTTGAGCTGTTATCATGATCATTGATCTGCTTTTATATAAGGGTTCTTCAATTACACTTGGGGCACTTGACTTACGCCACTGTTAGAGGTAACTGAACATATTTGGCCAGTGTACATTGTCATTTTAAAAAATTAGAGTGGACAACTGCATATAAAACTGTGACTTTATTCTAGCATACACTTCATTTATTATATAGAAAATATTTAGGGCCCGGCTAGATAGCTCAGTGGATAAGAGCACGCTGGGGTCCCACATGGGAGGCCCCGGGTTTGGTTCCTGGGGACCTCTCCAAGCGGGCAGACAGCCTTGAGAAAGGCAAGCCACCGTGGGCGGGGTAGAGCCGCCGTGGGCAAGGCATAAAGCCGCCACGGGCAGGACGGAGCCCCCACGGGCATGGCAAAGTCACCCGTGAAAAGCGGAGCTGCCGCCTGCGAACTGCGGAAGCCGAGCAGCCCGCAAAAAACATGGAGGACTGCTGCCCGCAAAACATGGAGCGGAGCCGCCCATGAAAACGGAAAGGAGCCACCCTCGAACGGAACGAGCCGCCGCCGCGGAGGGCCAACTCGGCGTGTCACCGCAGGGACGGGGGGAGACAAGAAGCAGACATAGAAAAACACAGAAGAATGGACACACAGCAAGAGCAAGCAGAAAGGGGGGGGGGGATATGTAAAAAAA
>PVKH010000689.1:0-35336 GCA_004027955.1 Chaetophractus vellerosus
ATATTTATTTGATTTTTCCTTCTCATTTCTATCTGAATATAATTTTCATATATTTTTCCTTGTGGTTGCCTTGGGGTTAAAATTAACATCTTAATTAAATAACAGCAGTGTTTGTTTGATACCAATATGAATTTAATACCATCCACTTGCATTTTTCCTATACCTCCCCCTCCCCCTACCTTTTTTGGTATGTTACAAATTACATCTTTGAACTTTGTATGTCCAAAACCATACATTTACCATTGCTTTTTATGCATTTGAATTTTAGCACTTGTAAGAAGTAAGAAGTAGAGATACATACAAAACAATACTATAAAATAATACTGGCATTTGTATTTACCCTTGTGGTTATCTTTACTGGAGATCTTTATGCCACTTTAAACCATGGCATAGTCATGTCTTTTGCTACATTGGGGAAGTTCTCTGTCATTATCTCTCTGATATTCTTTCTTCCCCTTTCTCTCTTTCTTCTTCTTCTGGGGCTCCAGTAATGCACATATTAGCATGCTTGATGGTGTTCTAGAAGTCTCTTAGGCTACTTTCACTTTTTGTAATTCTTTTCTCTTTCTGTTCCTCAGCCTTACTCATTTTAATTGTCTTGTCTTTGAGTTCACTGATTCTATTTTCTTCCAGCTCCAATGTGCTGCTGAAATCCCTCCCAGAAAATTTTCATTTTAGTTAATGTGGCCTTCAATTCCAAAAGTTATGTTTGGTTCCTTTTTGAAAGGTCTGCATCTTTATTGTGATTCTTACATTGTTTTTCATGGTTTTCCTGATATCCTGTAGTACTTTCTCTGTATTTTCTTTCAAATCTTTGAGCATATTGAAGATAATTTTTTTTTTAAACTCTTTGTCCAGTATTTCTACAATGTGATTGTCTTTGTTGATCTTTCCTGGATTTTTATACTCTTCTTTCAGATGGGTCATCATTTTTCATTTCTTTGTTTGTCTTCTGATCTTTTTGTTGCACACGGCACATTTTAATATTTTAAAATGTTAAATCTGGGATTTATTCCTTGGGATATCTGTTTCTTGATTTTGCAACCACTTGGTGATATGGTAGAGATTTTTCTTTACTCTCAGGAACTAACAAAACCAAACAAGCCTAAGAAAAAACTACCTTTCAACATCTTTGCAAACTGATTTTGTGTTGGCTGGTGCTCTCTGTCAGAGTTCAGCTCTCTTATCAAGCACGTCAGCCCAAGGGGAATGCAAAATGCAGAGTCCTTCCTGTCTTTTCAGTGCCTGTATCTTGTCCTGGACTTGTGCTTGCTAGTGGCCTTATGTGTTCCTCTCTTTACAGACATTTGAAGTCTCCTTCTACTTCCCAGGTGACAGAACTTCTCCTTTTCCCTAGTGTTCCACTGCTAGAGTTTCAGCAGGTAAACATTTGCACCAGGGTGTACACCTTAATTGTTTTTTATACTGCTTTTGTTGGCACAAGCTGCTTTTGCCTGAAGGATAAATTCTGGGAAGGGGGTCACACTGGAGAGGAATTTCTCAAGTCAGTATTTCCCAGGCAGAGCAAAGCCAGGGGCCCAGAAAGGGAGCGCTGCTGGCTTTAAACTGCCCTGGAGAGAGGCTGAGGGAAGAGCCAGGAATGGTGCTGGGAGCTTCTTCCACTGCTCCACAAAGTTGCACTTTCTTGACTCTGCCCATGCCCAGACAATGAAGCCCTGCAAATATTCTCCACAACTCTGAGGATGCATACATTTTTTAAGTTGCCTCCTCCAGACTTGTCTGGGGTGAGTTGGAACAATGGCCACCCTCAGAGTCAACCCCCAGTGGTTGCTAATCAAAAGCAGTTATCATTGATCAGACACCATTCTCCCTGGATTTGGAGGAAGTGGATTTTTACATCCCTCTCTGGCACCAGTATGCTAGGCCAGGGGCTGGACCACACTGCTGCCTGCCTTGAGAGTGAAGGATGGATGACAGTAACAGCTATGCAGAGATACTGATTTACTGGTATGTACCATAATTTACCTGCCTCTTCCTCCTGCTCTTCTCTGGATGCTGTGCAATGTTCTACTGGATTCCAGAGTTTTGAAGTCATTGATTCAGATATTCCTGCCTGTTTAATAGTTGTTCTGGTGGAGGGACTGTTTTCTGGAATGTCTTACTCTGCCATCTTCCCACAATCCTCAATTATTAGTTTTAGAAACAGTTTCTACTCTGATATTGAATCCTTATACTGGGCTTACTTAACTATCTATTTAAAATAGTAACACACACCCTCCTCACTTTCAAACAAATCCATGCATGTGCTGTTTTATTCTTCTCAGCATGCATTGCAACCTGAAATTATGTGTTTATTGTTTAATTCCCTCTATAAAGTTTTAGCTTCCTAAGAAACGGCCTTTGCCTGACTTATTCATTCTTCTAGTGCCTAGAACAATGCCTTGCACTTAGGAGGTGCTTAATATAATAAATATTTGTTAATTAATACAAACATATTTTATTTTAAAGGTCTTTTGTATCTGAGAGAGATTGTCATGGTGATTCTAAAAAGTCTACATTGCTTGTGAGAATATAAAATGGTACATATTTTCTAAAGAGAAAGTTTACCAAAAATTAAAAAAATAAAATAAAATAAAAAAACCTAAGAAAGATCATGACTTTCAATTTGTAAACTCCTCTTTTAGGGCCTTAATAGACTTAGTAGACTCAGACAGACTTTTTTTTTTTTTACACAAATGTCTTTGTAGCATTCATATAATAGTGTGAATATTAGAGTTTGGTTGAAAGGATTATGGAAAATCCATAAAATAATAAATCATTACATAAATTAAGTTGTTATAGAAAGAAGTGTATTATCTATTATTAAAATTTTAAAGTAAGTAACAAAACAGCATGTTCAGCATAATTCCTTATACATATGAATCCATTCGTGTTCTAATTTGCCAGGCTGTTATGATAAATACCATGCAATGTGTTGGCTTAATAACAAAAATTTATTGGCTCATGGTTTGGAAGGCCAGAAGTCCAAAATCAGGGTACTAGCAAGACCATGCTTTCTCCCTAAAGTCTGTAGCATTCTGGTGCTGGCTTGCTGTACTCCTTGAGGTTCTTTGGCTGGGATCTCTACCTCTCATCACATGGCAATCTCTCTCTCCCTTATAGTTGCTCTTCCTATTTCCCCTGGCTTTGGGCTTCTTGTGTATGGCCTCCTCTGAATAACTGTGTCCAACTTTTTTGTGCTTATAAAGGTCTCCAGCAACACAGATTGAGGCCCACCCTGATTCACTTGGCCACAGCTTAACTAAAAAATAGCATCTTCAAAAGCTCCTATTTACATATGAGTTCACGCCCACTGGAACACAGATTAAAATGAAGACTATGTCTTTTTTGGAGCACATAATTCAACCTACTACAATTGGGAAGTGTGTACTCCAGAATATTAACCATGGTTATTATATATGGATTGTTGAGGTAATAGATGTTTCAGAGTTTCTTCTTTATTCTTATCTACACATTTAAAAATGCCTATAGAAAACTCATAAAACCAAGGAGAGGGAGTTGCTTTGTTGTTTGTTTCCTTTATAAATAGTGTTAAAGATTATAAGCAATCCAAAATGGATCTGCTAAGGATTTGTAAATACAGCCTATATCAAAGCAGAAAAAGTAAAATTTGCAAGTGAACTAGAATCACAAAAAGGTCTGAATATTTATTGTCTTTATTTCTGTTACCCAACATTTATGTCAAGTAAGAAAAGAAAAAAACATTTCTCTATGGACTCCAAAAGAGGTTTGTGGAATCACCACCATTTGCCAAGAGAAATTATTGCAAATAATTGTTAGGTTGACAATGAAAACCCTGGAGGGTAAATAAAAAATGCCACCATTCACTATTATTCTTGAGAGGAATATGCAGAGATTGGAGGCAAGTAGAGAGTCCCTCTTTCAAACTCAACTAATATAAATGCTATTAAGCAACTTCACATCCACAAGCCTCACTGTCCTAAGCTCTGAGGAAACACAAAGCCCTTGCTGACTGGTGATGATACTGATGCAGCCAAGGAAATCCTCATCAGGAAGGCTTTTGGGAGTGGGGGTGAAGGATGGCATACAAGAGGTGGAGAGTGGGGTTGTGGACCATACAGTTTACTCCCTTAATCTGAGCCAAGGGGTTGCAAAAAAGTGATCTGAAGATAGAGTGAGTCTTGCAGTCATGTTAAACACTTAGAGTGTTTAAAAATATGTTTAAAGCTTGTTTTAATTTCATTTCAGGCTTAGCAACTTACAGCTAGCACAATTCACAAATTTAAGTTATCTTTTCCTGCAGATAGAAATTTTGATCCTTGTATCTAATCTAGCCTTGGAGCCCTACTTGAAAGTTGACTATTGTTGTCAGTATATGCAGAGATGACTGCTTTTTGGTGACCTATATGAAAGTGTTGTGCTGCTAAATTTTAATAATGGTAACTTCCGCAATTCTCAGGAAATAGCTACTAGATAGGATTTCCTCCCAGGCTTTTTTCTTAACTTTGTCCTGCTTCTGTTTATCTGCCAAGGACGAAAACAAAGAAACAAACAGTAGCAAGCCAGTGTTAAGGGAAAAGTCCAAACAAAACAACTTAGAGTCTCCCATGTTGGAAAGGTAGATATAATTCGTGCAGAACATCAATTGCCAGTATAAAGAATGCTGACTTTATCCTGAAGATAATCAGGAGGACTTGATATGGAGAAATCAGAATAAAAAAATCCATTGTGATTTAAAATTCTGTTAAAATCAGCCTCTAACTTTCAGAAACCTATTGATGAGTTCATTTTAAAAGATGAATCTCCAGGCCCGGGGCATGAAATTGTGCCTGTCAAACAATTTCTGTCTGTCTCCAGATTACTAATGGGTGACTTGGCACCCTGTCTGATGGGCTGGCAAGAGAAGAGTGTGTGTCATCTCAGAGACCGCCACAGACACATGGGGCAATGTGATTTGTTGCTTAAAAAAGGAGGCATCCCAACAGTGTCCCATCCTCTGCCTGCTGAGTCATCCCGCTCTGGTAGCTATTTAAACAGAAGCCTCTAGCCGACACACAATCAACACTCAACTCAGACAATATCCAGGCCTCCAGAAATCATGTATCCAGCTTGGATTCACCCGGAAAAGTCCAACTTTAAAACAACTTCCATCCTCTTTCCCCCATATTGTCATGCTACGGTTTCTGACTTCTGGCTCCTTTCCTCCAACCAAGCTTATCCAGCCAGTACCTCTATGGTACCTTGGCACTAAGAGGCAACCAGTTCCTGTTGCAAATTTTCTTATTGCCACAGCGATTCTTTCACATCAGCAGATACTGTTTGAGCACCTATTATGGGCTAGGCACTGTACTACAGGTAAGGGTTGTTTAAAGGATGAAGACACATTCCTTGACTTTAGGAGCTCACAGCCCAGTGGAAAACACAGGCAGGTAACCAGGCAACCCCAATACACAACATGATGGCTCTGAGATGAGTAAGTACATAATGATGTTCTGGACGTTGATTTTTATTTGGGTACCACTACTCTTCTCTAAACAGGCATCCCCCTGTCTTTATGGCCACCTGGGAGGAATTGAAGGGATGTGGGAGGTGTCAAAGGGATATGGGTAGATGGATATTTTAGAGGTGCTTTTCAAATCTAACAGTGTATTCACATTTCCACTTGTCTGCCTGCCATTGCCCTGCTTGACCTAGGTCTGTCTGGCTGTGAGAGCTATTTGTGGTTCTTTTCCCTGCCTATGCTCTAGGTGCTCCCTTAAGTGTGTCAGATGAGGACTACTTTCATATTTGGCTATCGTCTATCAGCCACAACTGTCCTGCCCAGAAGATCTGGCTTTGGTTCTAAAGCCTGCTTCCTGGCTGGACTTTTCCCCGACTCTAATAAGGAACTTGACTCGTCATTTGGTATCACATGTGCTGCAGGTGCTGTTGATGAAATTGCTAAAGGAGCTGAGTGTGACAGATGTCTTCGAGAAGGATGAGACTTAGCGTGCCCATGTGTTTGTTGTGTCCAAATGCTGTTCCTACCTCTCAGTGGCAAGGTAATGTAAATAAAGAGAAAGGGCAATAGTTTATTTTAAACATCAAATATGAGCTAGGAGTTGTGCTAGGCACCACACAAAAGCCTTATTTAGTTCTTACAATAACATCCTTGTGTTAGAATCCTATTTTATAGAATGAGGAAATTATGGCTCAGAGAGGCTAAAAAACTATTCAAATTCACACAGCTCTACACATTTTTGTTGATCTTGAATTTGAGCCTAGGTGTATGTGACTTTGAATCTTGTGTACTTTACACTATTAGACTATCTTATTGAAGGGGCTATGGAATATTAAAATGGCAACAGGATTTCAGAATGCAGTCTGATTATCAGTCTTCCAAGAGTGATATGGGACATATAGCCAGAATCTCTGAAACTATGTTCTGAAATATGATGCAAATCTCAAAAAATTGGAGTAGAAGGAAGCAACAAACATACAGTAAAATCTAATTCATCAGATGAAAATATGGTTATATATGTTTACATTCCCAGAACTTGTAATATTGAAGAATTAAATACACACTGGGAAAAGGATGAGGGGGAAATATGCCTTTTTTATGACTTGTTGATATCTATGGGGTTTTTCCTTAAGCCTCAAAACAATTTACAGCATTGCCAGCAGCATTCAGTACATTCAGAACAGGATCATTTCACCCGCAGCTGATCAAGGCCATGCTTGGGACAGCACTGAGAAGACCGTCCAGCAGACATGCCAGGGAGTAAGCCAGGGTCAGTGAGTGACGACGAGAGCAGGGCCATTTAAAGCAACACGGTTTATGTAAGTGTGATCTAATTGCTTCCACTAGAAATAGGTTAGATTTGAGTCAAGAGAACTAGGGGCCTTAATGACCCCAGTGAAATCAGGCTATGACTTTTCTTTCAATCCCTTCTGAGAATATGGCCCTATGACAAAATAATGATGTTTGGATTCATTCCAATTTGCCTTGTTTCCCACTCCCTTCTTGCCGCCTCATGCTCGTAGTTAGTTTGCTTTTTTTTGTTGTTGTTGTTGTTAAACACACTAAACTAAACAGGATATATCATATGACAGACTGAGATGAATTTACTATTGGGAATAGGGAAAAAGGATGGGATAGAGAACTAGGTCTTTTTTGCCTCTCACGACTGTGATTCATTTCTGACTCAAAAGGAAGTGTGCCACCTACTGAATCAAAAAAACCACTTCCTGTAGCTGTTTGGTTTCTTCTGGAGAGGCATCAGGCCAAGTACTGCCCTGCCCTGACCCTGACTGGCTTCTCAGAGCCAAGGCTTTCACAGCTTAAGGTGGTTTGGCCTCAGACGCTTGAGAACATCTTATATTAAATTACAAGTGTTTCGTTCCCTAGCAAGGAGTCTTTAGCAACATGGAAAAGAACATGTGTTATTTGCAAACCAAGTGTATCATTACTCAATCTGAATATCCTTATTTTTTCATAAGGTATGTATTCCAATGACCACTCCATCTGAATATATACTGGCTTTTTTTTTTTTCCTCATGGCAACTTGGACAGTCTAGAGAGTGGCATTAACCTGGTGAGGCTTCAAGAGTACTCTTTAATTATTAAGCAACACTCAATTTTTAGCCATTCATTCAACATATTTTTTGAGCACCTACTTATCACCATGTACAGAGCTTGGAGGCTCTAAGGAATACAGTGAACAATAAGACTGTACAGATCCTGACCTCCTGCTGCTTGTGTTCTACACTGTGTGGAAATTATGCTCTTACCCTCCAGAGGCAGATGTCATGCTCTGTTCATCATGGGACCACATTATCTAGCACAGGGACTTGCACAAAGGATTCCATCAATATTTGTTTGTTAAATAAATAAAATGAAAGAAGAAAGAGAGAGGGGAGGGAGGAACAAAGGGAAGAGGGGAGGGAGGCAGGGAAGGAGGGAAGAAAAGTCACTTCACCATCATATTTTGTTGTATTTGTAATTGAAGAACCAAAGCATCAAATCATGTGTTCTCTTCTATAATGATAATTCCAAACAGACTGAAGGTTTCTGCTCTGAGGTGGGTATGGATTCTACAGTGCCTCAGGACACATGTGGGCTCTCAACCAGGGAATTTTTAGAATAAAGAAGGCCCATTCTGAGACCAGGTCAACACTAGAAGTCCTGAGAATACCTTCTGAGAGTGAAGGGCTCTCTGTTCCCCTCCTCAAAATGGATTAGAGTCGCTAATGACGATCTATTATACTTCCACTGGCCCATGCCCAACACATGTGCCAAAGAATGGCCACAAGTCTGCATAACATTGAGCAAGGTATGTACCCAATCATAGAAGAGTTGTGAGGATTCAGTGAAACGTGTTACTTGGCACACAGTAGGTTGCTTGTGAATAGAAGCCATCACTACCACTAGTTCTTTTATTATCAATACTATTGCTACTTTTACTACTATGACTTAGGTTGCAGCTGCAGTTTTTCCAGGGTATGATCAATGGTCTTAGGTTTAGTGACAGAATTCTATGGCTCAGCATGTCTCAGCCTCTCTAAACCCATACTCTTCTTTTGACAATCATAAACATCTCAAATTGACCCCAGTTGAGAACTCCTGTCAAGAAGATATTGTAAGGGAGCTGATATAGCTCAGTAGTTGAGCACTGGCTTCCCACCTACAATCCTGGGTTCAATACCCAGCCTTTGCACCTCCAAAAAAAGAAGAAGATATTATGATATTATCTAAGTTACTTACAATGTTTAATTTATGAGATCAATATTTTTTCACAAACATAAAATTATAATATTGAATGTTTTTGAAAAGTATACGTAAACCTAATATAAATAGGTTGTCTTGCCCTTGACCTAACATTAATATAAAGAAGAAAAAAAGAGGGGAAGGAAAAGACAAAGATGAGGAAGAGGAAGGAGAAGAAAAATAGGAAAAGAAGCAAAGGGAAGAAAAATCCCCATCAAAATCATTGAAGACTGTTGGAGGTTTTATTCAATTTTTCTTAATTACAGTTGAAGCATTTATATTGTACTTCACACTACAAAGATTACTTAAGATCTTGTTTAAACCTTAACCACTTTCCCTCAGAGTTCCACTTTCTATAGAAGTTCCATCTCCCTTCATATAAATCCTTCCTCACTTGGATGACACTTTCTTCTCCTGTATCTTCCACATTACCTCCAGAGTCCATCCCTCTGTTTTCACAAAAATCAATTTAATCTTCTCACAGCTGACCCAGTTCTCCCCTCCTATCATATCATTTGGCACAGTAAAGGATAAGCAGCGAAATTCTAACTGGAATTTTCAAACTCTAGGCATCATAATAGTTGTTCAGCCAAGAATTATGATAGCAATGATAGCAAGCAAATAAATTAGTTCACAAGAGAGTTTCAGAATCCCAGCAATATTTTCAAACTTCTCTTCATGTCCAGTTTTGTTACTTGTTATGGGTTAAATTGTGTCCCATGAAAAGACATGTTCAGGTCCTAACCTCTAGTCCTGTGAATGTGACCTGATTTGGCAAAAATGTCTTTGAAGATGTTCTTGGTTAAGATGAAGTCAACCTGGTTTGGAGTACACCCTAATCCAATATGACTGGTGCCGTTAGAAAAAGGAGAGAGTTAGACAAATGCAGACAGACAGAGGGAACAATGCCATGTGATGACGGAGATGGAGAACACCATGGATGTCTGGCAAGTCACTGCCAGAAGCCAGGAAAGAGGCGTGGAACAGATTCTTCACTGCAAGTTTCAGAGAAGCACGGCCCTGCCAACACCTTGTTCAGACTTCTAGCCTCCATATCTGTGAGACAATAAATTTCTGTTGTTTGCAGCCACCCAGTTTGTGGTTCTTTGTTATGGCAATCCTAAGAAATTAAGACATTATGTTTTTGTTTTGTTCATTCATGTTTCTCAGGTTCCTTTAAGAGTTCTTGGCATATATCAAATGGTCAATAAATATTTATTGAATAAATAAATTAGTTTGAGAGTTAACATTTCAAATAAAACAAAATAGCCTTAGATTATTCTTTTCACTTTTTTTTTTATGCATCATGTGAGAGACAAATAATCACATATATATGTCCACAGGAAAGAACAAAATTTTCTGTCATTTTTCATTATGTCACCTTAGGTCAAATGTCAGAGAAAATTATATTGAACTCTTGACCAGTCTATCTATTTTTTCCATTGGAATATTGGCCCAAGTAAGAAATAACATCAAGGAAAAAAATTTTGGCAGAAAAACCTCCTCTCTAAATTCTTGTGTGTTTTGTTTTGATTTTGCCTTAGTGACTAGAGGCCAGTTTCAATCCACTGAAGTACAGATTCCAAATTTTCAATCTGGTTTTCTTGAATACTGACTTACTGCCAAGAATGAGGCAACAACACAACATCACCACCAACACACACACACACACCAGTCCAGGGCATATTCTAGTGACTTGCAAGCATCCCCCCACCCCCCACTAATATTTACTTTCAAAATCATGCTTTATTTTTTTTCCCATACTGATCTTGTCCCTATAGCACTAGACAGTTCTTATGAAATTTTTGTCCAATACACTGGTCTGTGTTTTCCAGACCCAAGATATCATAATTGAATTATTTATTGACTCAAGATAAGTATCCTCTTCTTTTTTGCTTCCTTTAAAAGCTTTAATTTTAATGTCTTTGGGAGCAGAGTAATCACTATGACATAAAGTAACAAACATGCCTGTTTTGTCTTGATGCATCAAAAAGGAACTAAATATTCTTGGCAGCCCCAAAGAATCACATGTCTAATATGGTGAAGGGGCAGTACCCTGAAGAGAGTGTGGCATGCTGGACAGCCAAAAGCACAGGCGTCCACGACAAGTAATGTGAGCAGCAGATTTGGATGAAGCCCATCTCTACTATGAGATTTTGGGCAATCCATTTAATCTCAGCTATGGCAAAGAGATTTCAACATTTGTCTAATCATTTTCTGAATCTCTTTACTAACGCTAACTGTATCTGTTGTTCCATGAAACTCTAAATCCCCAAATAGTTTTTCTCTGTTACAGCCAGGGTCTTCATCATTGACAGAGATGTTCCCCAGTTTTTTTTTGGCTTTTCTAATCCTGGTGTTAACAACACCTCCAAGGGAGCTCTTGGTTAGGAGCTAACAATGGCATTGGAGGCCACTTGTGCTATTGGTAAGTAAGATAGAATTATTTGAAAGGAGACCATGATTCAACCACCAATCACATATTTTTTATTTGAACATAGTAACTTTCCTGATAATTATATAAGCACGTATTTGTTAAGGTCTTATAACATGCCAAGCCCTTTTTATGCAATGCCTTACTTAATCCTCATAGTAATCCTTTGTGATATGGTATCAGGGTGTTTAACTATAAATTACTGAAAATACAACTCCCACTGACTAAAACAATAGGGACATTTGCTGATACACATAATAATTGGTTGATGAATCTAATAGCTCCATATTCTACCAGATTCCCAGGTTCTGTCTCTGTCCGATTATCTAATGTTGTATCCCTCCTAATGCCAATTGCCCTCTGTTTGTAGGATGGCTGTCAACCAAAAACCTACTTTCTTATTTATGTCTAGTAGGGGAGAGAGGGTGCCCTGACCCCCCCAAAATGAAAAAGGTAAAAAAAATATCCTTCTCCTTCTTATGTTGGCCTAACTTTAGTCTGCTGCTCACCTCTGACACATTAGCTGGGGGAGGGCATGGGTGGGTGGTAAGAGCAGATGTTATTATATAATTGACTATGGTGCAGCTTCCTGAACCTGACAACAGAAGGACAGCATTATCCTGATTGATTTGTATGAATTGGAATTCAGTACTGGAGCTGGGGCAATCTCTGAACCTCATTGCTTTTTATACAATGAAAGAGATGGAAGATGACCAACTGAATTTTGGAAAGCCAACTACAATGTGCCTTACAAGTAAATGCTGCTAATTCCTATTTTGCAGATGATGAAATTGAGAAGGGGGGAGGGGTAAATAATTTGCCCAAGATCACAAGTGAACCTAGGCAGTCTATCTCCATTCTACCAATGTATTTAACTCCTGTATGCATTTCTTGAAAACTTATGGTGATTAAGAGGAAATCCAAAATAATAGAAGGTTGTTTCATTGAAAGACCACAGCACTAAGCCTCAAGAGATCAAGGTTCCAATCTTGCCTCTTCCACTTACTAGATGTGTCATTTTTGAAAATGGGAATAATAAAGCCTATTTAGTGGAGTAATAGCAATTACTAAAATAGAAGCTGCTCACACAAGCATGCAACGTGACATCACCTGGGAACTTACCTAGAGAGCCAAATGCTCAGGCCCCACCCTAGACCCACTGATTCAGAAACTCTTGGGGTGGGACCCAGTAATAAGTACTTTAACAAGCCCTCCAGGTGAGTCTGATACTTAAAGTTTGAGTACCTCTGGTCTAACACATGACCTGTTAATAAGGTCTTATTTGTTGTTATAGTTCAAAAGACAATGAAAACATTGACTTCTTTCTCCAATAGTTCACAGTCTAGGAAAAGAAAGACAGAAAATCTTTCATACAGGACCATACTGATTAATAAATGTCCCAATAGAGGTTGAATGTGCTTTGAAAGTTTTTAAGAGAGAAGTTGAACTTACTTCCAACAAGATGAATTTCAGAAGGCTTTATAGATTAGATGAGAAATAGAAAAAATGTTAAGAACTGTAAAGTTATACAGATAATTAAACTTCCAATGGTGACTGCCAAGTTGTATCTGGAAAGTTACCTTAAAATATGTCAATACAAACTAACAAATTAGAGATTTCATAGTGTATGGGATCAAAAATCCATCAGAAGAAGTCAGAAGATAAGTATTTTAGTCTTGATGTTACACTTACTAGCTGGTCCTCACTGTCCCATTTCTTTAAAAAAAGGAAAGAGGGTGGTCTAGATTGCTGGTTCTTAACCAGGGGAAAGAAATGGAGCCAGGGTGTGTGTAGAGCTAAAGATTCCACAGAGGGCTGTGGGCATACCCTGGTTAAGAAGCACTAGACTAAATGGTCTCTAATCTGTGACTGTAGTTTAAATCATAAACAAATGTCAAGTTAACACATTAAGGAAACTTCTAAATGTTATTAAATCCATAAGCTGATCCTGATTTTTATTTTTATTTTTTTTGGCTCACATCTCTGAAAGTGTTCCAGTAGTACCTAACCACTAATTAAACAAAGGGAAACATCTGTAATATGTAGCAACTAAAATGTCACCTTCCCTGCATGGATCAAAAAGTACTTGGCAATCACTTCCATACCAGACTAGTGAGTGTTGTTCTCATTTTCCAGATGGATAAACAGAGGCAACATGGAGATGAAGGCCTTGCTCAGTGGTACACATTTCAGTCACAGAATGAGACACAATAGATGCCAGTCTTCACATCCCCCAACAATAAAGAGCTTTCAAACTCTTGCAGTCAGCAAGAATTTTTGGAAAGATTCCACAGGCTGAAGAGGCATGTATATGGATGACATCAACAAATAGGAAGAAAATCAATCAGAAGTTGAGTGTCCAAACTTGCTGACTCTTAACAGTATAGTTAGAAGAAAAGAAGAAAAGTAAAGTTTTTGTAAGAAAAGTCTGAAAAAAAATAAATTAATGCTAGTTATCAGGTGCTATTTCTACTTAGTAAAATAAGGTCAAAATTACTCTTCAAGTTGTAATTCTTATTTCTTGATAAAATGCATGACCGAACCATTCATTTGTTCAAGAAACACATATTGAATGCCTTCTATGTGCCACGTACTCAACTCCTATGGAAATACAACAATGGCCAAGGCAGAAAATAATAATAGAAGTAAGAGCTAATATCTACTAGCATCTACTGATACTAATAATTGCTCAATAAAATGTGTATGTGAATCTCAGTGCAAACTGTCTTTGGGGATGTAGTCATTGATTATAATTTAACAGCTAATATAACTTGAAATTCTCAAGTTTCAGGGTTCTCTAACAGAAAAACCGTTGGGTCTGCCTCTTGCTGGCACCTCGCCAATAAGAATAGACTTTTGTTCATTACCATTATAAAGGTATCAGGACTGACAGCATTGTGACTTTTCTACTATGTTTTTTTAATTACTAGGGCAAACTCTTTTAACTTTACTTCTTTGTAATACTGGAAGTCATATCAATATAAAAGACATGTCATCTTAATATTGCTTTAACAACAACAAAAAAAACCTGTTCCTTTCAACTGTGCTTGAGATGGAATAAGACAGAAGACAAAAGCACATTTGAGAAGAACTTCCATTGGTAAGTTCATTTCTTATATATATTTATTTATATTTTATAAATATATATAAAGATCAAATGCTTTGGGGGTTTTAGAAAACATCTCTATTAGTCTTTTTAATGTCATCTTACTCACTCTGATGATGCCCTCAAGATATTAGGAAATCTTTTGAGACGAAAAGTGGGAGGGAGTGTTTAAGGGGTAGTGATGCAATATTCCTTAGTGTGCATGGTTTCACAATTTGTTTTTCATTCTGTTTGGACTTCCAAAAAGAAAGACTCTCATATGTGAACAAGCAGAGGACCTGAATTTTAAAACACGAGAAACAAAATCGCAGTATTTTGAATATATACATTCATATTCTTTGATGGGATGCTGGCTGGAACTTCCATTGCCTTCTGAGAAATATAAATTTTCTCTGACAGGTTTACTAGCTTGTTTCATTTGAACACATGAAACATAAACAAAACCTAATAAGAAAACTTTATGTCTTTTCCAAGGTCAAAGTTGGAACAAGTAAAGGGAAATTCAGTTTTCCTTATTCTACAGTGTTCATCGTGCATGTATTCAGTGTGCCTATGGAGAACGCAAATCTCTTAAGGTTGTAAAAGGATGGAGCAAATTCTCAGAAACAGAAGAGAAGCTGATGAGCTTGTAAAGATGTAAAAGGACAGTTATTAACCCCTTATAGTCCCAGGTTTAAAATTTAAACTCTATGTGTTCATGTTAAGAAAAAGTCTGCGTAATCATAAACAAGAAAACAGGTCCTGCTCTTTCATGTTCTTTTGGGGATTGAATCATGCCCCCAACAAAAGGCAGCGGTCCTAACCCCTGGTCCTGTGGGTGTGAACCCATTTGTAAATAGGACCTTTGAAGATGTTATTAGTTAAGGTTGCCCAAACTGAATGAGAATGGGCCTTAAGCCAATAGAGATAAAATCTTTATAAGCAAAGGAAATTGGACATGGTTAAAAAGCTGCACAGAGAAGCCAGAAGCCAGAAGTCAGGGGGTACTAGAAGAGAAAGGAGACGACATCGCCATGTGACAGGAAAGTCAAGGAACCCAAAGACTGCTGGCCAGTCAGGATGCTGCCGACCCCAGGAGGAAGCAAACTTGTAGCCTCTGAAACTGTGAGCCAATAAATTCTGGTTGTTAAGCTAACTCCTTGAGTGGTATTTGTCTTAGCAGCCTGGAAACTAAGACATTCCACAAGTCCAAACACCTATGAGACTTTCTGGGGGTTCTTATCAGTTAGCCTACTTCACTCTTTCCAAGTTTCTTTGGCTGAGAATTTCTGGTATAGTATAGATGTCACAGTGAGGAGAAAAGAAAAAATGTAGTTATAAAATGGAATTAAGAATAGCAGTGATAAAATATCATTGTCTGGAAATGACAGAGTTGGAGGCAGGTTGGTCAAATGAAATGCATAGTTGATCTGAGGTCAGGAGATGGTTGGAATTTATATCCATTGGGAATTTATTTGGTGGCCTTTTGGTAGTTAACTTTTCTGTGCCTCCTGATTTATAAATGAGGCTAAAAGAATAGAGACATGAATGTATTTCTAAAAGTAAAATTTGCTGATTAAATATAAAGTGGAATGAATAGATTATCTGGAAATAAAATGCAAATTGACTGTTTTGCTGCCAGTGGCAGAAGCAAGGCCTTGAGACAATCTTTACTATTATAATTATAGAAACCTTCATGGTGTAGTATCTCAATATTCTTAGATTTTTCTCCTTACTAAATCACATTTATTAATGGGTACCACAAACATGTTTAAATTACTTCAAATCATAGCCAAGACTTCCATATAGATTAATAATTATTCTACCATATAACTGTGATCTTATCACAGCAATTTAAATTCTAAGCATTTAACAATGTAAAAAAAGACTGCCACTGCACTAGAATTGCTATGATGACATGATAAATCACGTGGTAGTAGCAACCTACTCTATGAAGTTTTAAGATTCTTAGAGCAGGTATGGTACTGAAAATAAAACCCTACCTCCCCTAAAATTCTTCTAGTCCCTAAGGCCATTATTTTCAAAATACATATTGCATACATTTCTTTCATTTCTTGCTAATCCAAAAGCGTACACTTTACAAAGTGCACAAGTCATTACCAGGTAGTAACTTAAGCAAAGGAAGAAATCTGTCTGGCTGAATAACTTGTCAGCAAGGTCTGAATCACAGAAGGTCTCTGATGTATCCTTCTTGGTCCAGAAAGTAGAAGGCTGGTGGTCCAGTGAGCCAGGAATTGCCTGGCAACATCAACATCCTGGCTGTTGCTCAGGGTAGGTTGAATTTTTGGCTTTTGCTCCTGAACTAAAAGTTCAAGTGTGAAAACCAAGATTGAAGCCTCGCCTCTGCTGGAGCTAGGATACCCCCAGTTCAGCCAGAAGTGAGTTTGAGGGTGGAGCAACCCAGCATTCCAGGAGTGGCACATTTCAGCAGGAGGTATGCCAGGGCTGTGACCCAACTGCAGAGCTGGGCTTACCACACATCCTTCACTTCGTTAATATACTGGATTTCTGGGCAACTGGGCAGAGACACTGTTGAAACAGAATCAAGAAGTGACTTACATGCTGAATCTATTATCTCAATTTTGTGAGGCACGTATTGGTTAACAGTCAGACCGTGGCCTGGGGATTTCAGACCTCCCTCTGCACAGTGGGTCTGAGAGCTTCTCCTGTACCCTATTTTTTCATCTCTTGTAATGAGTAAAAAGCTCATGTTTCTCCCTTGACTTCCTTTCCATAATCAAATGCTTCAATAGCCGAGGCCCCCATACCTGACTCTGCATCAAAAGGAAGGAAATACCTCCCTACCTACCCTTCTGATATGACCTATTCTTTCATAAGGCTGGCATTTGATTTTCTCTTTAAGAAGTATATATTTTTAACAAAACTACCATGAAAGACTATCCTCTTGAAAAAAAAAAAATTAGAACAGCACAGAATTGTGTAAATCAAAGAGTAAAAGTCTACCTCTCCACCCTTCTCCACCCCCACTCTCTGGAAATGATTACTGTTAACATTTTGGTGTGTGTTTTTCTGGGCTCTTTCAAAACATATATAAATAAATATTTAGGTAGGTGAGTCTATACACTTGTTTTTGGGATTTTGTTTTATTTTTTACAAAAACTGTGTCTCGGTGTCTTCTTTATCTCCTTTATCTTGATGGCAGGTAGAGGCTGTGTCCATTTTGCCTTGCTTTCTCCCTCCCCTGCCCTGGGACTTACCTGTCCTCCGGCTCTGAGGGATAACATGGCAGAGGAGAGCTTTCCAGTGTGGCTTCCCGGGCACAGGCCTGCAGCAGGCCCATGGCCCCCAACACAAAGAACATCTGGGTTTCCAATGCAAGTCCTGCATCCAAGACTCAGGTACTTGCATTTCAGGGCCTAACACTGTCCAGTATCCAGATTGGTTTACCCAGCTTGTGGGTAACATGTGAGTGAACTTGTGATACCTGATTCAACTGGAAATTTGAATGATTTAACTGCAATGAAATTGGAATGAGACTTCACAGTGGCTAAAATTTTCTGTTTCACATTTGTACTGCTTTTAGCACAAAAGGCAGTTATGATGTGTGTAAAAAATGGTAGCCTGATTAGCTGTTCACAAACAGAGTGATTTTCACACATCTTAATTGCTTTTCTGCTAAGGAAGGTGTGATAGCAAATCATAAAAGTATAGCATCCCCTGGCCAGTGAGCTCAATGTCATTAGCATATAATATGTCCTGAATATTGGTGAAAGGGAGTAAAAGACAGACTCATATTTATGGGAAAGTTGAAGGTTAAGATACTGCTTTCGTGGAATACAACGCTAAAAAATTATGTTTGCATACAAATATACAGATCTCTGTAGAGAAATAATGTGAAATACTGTTTTGAGATCATGTCTGAGGTTTCTCTTTCCTACATTTTTCTGTTTTTTCCACAGCAACCAGTAGGTTAGTACAATATAAATTGAAGTGCGCAATAGCTTTTCTGAAGGCTAAGGTAATAAGATGGAATCAACTTGAGAACTGACACTTAGAAGAGAAGAAGGGGATTTTTAATCTCTGAAGGATCCAGAGTACCAAGTTTCTATCATAAACCATGGAGTGGGTAAAATGCCTAATTTCCCATCACTAAGAAAGGCTATGGAAGTTTTTCCAGCTCAAAGGAGGGGTAAGATACAGAGGGAGACCTGATTAGTACCTGCACATTGCCTGGGTCACAGGGAGGGCCAATAGAAGCCCCCCCAAAATTTAGGAAGATTAGAGACAGAGCGCATTGGGGGTGTTGCCTCTATTCTCAGAGATTAGCCTAGGGAAACCCCCAGCCACTCAGAGAAACAAAGCAGCAATGGATGAGGGAGGACCTGAGGTGGGCAGAACTTAGAGGGCCCCCACCCCAACATAGGGCAAGAGAGCATCCATCAGATCCCGCTGTTCTGAAGAGAAAAACCTCAGAGCTGGTGTGGCTGAGACCAGAGGGCCTAAAGGAGCCTGGGATAGGAGGCAGAGGACACAGAATGCCTGACCTGACTTCTAGAGTATGTGGACTGTGAGCACTGGCAGTGGAGGCCAAGGGGGCCAGTGGCCCTGGCTCCACTTCAACAGAATTCAGCAGGGATAGAGGATGATTGAAGACCAAGAGCCCCATTCCCTCCAGACGTCAAGATGATACATATGTCCCACTCACCTTCTCCAGCTGCTATCCCACCCCAAGGAGAAAGGAAGGAAAAGGCAGAGAAAGAATAATATTGAGGTAAGTGTGAATTACCTAAAAGAGACTGAGTTTTCAACTGGCACAATGAGGTTTTCCACTGGCAGCGGAAATGAGGGCTCTTGACCAAGGCTAAGGTCAGTTATAGAGAAACAAAGCTACCTGTTGGCATACCTGAGTCTGTGTTTTTCATTTTCATGCCTACTATATATGCACACATATATACATGCATGACTAAACAAACGTCTGTGTCTGTGTCTTTTTTCATATCACAGGCCCTGGAGCCAAACAGACTTGGACTTGATTCTTGGCTCATCCACTTAGCTGGGTGTTGCTGTGAGGATTAAATGAGATACAGAGCTTAGCCCTTAATAAATGTCATTTATCACTACCATGATAATAAGAATAATAAATATTATCATTACATATTTGCTTATTTGACTATGAGCCTAAACTTTTGAGGCTGGATTCAATTACCTGTTTTACACATTGCATGGTACATCTAGCTACCAATATTGTAAATGCTTAGAGGCTAAGGGGATATTCATGCACACACAGGTCTCTAAGGTCAGTATTTAAGGCACACTCCCCCTTTTATTTTTTTATTTATATGTTTATTTTTGAGAGTTTGCTCTCAGGGAAGGATATGTGCCTCTAGATCTGTGGGCATTCGAGGTCAAATCCCATTTGAGCCAGGATAGAAATCTAAATTTTAAACTGGGGAACTGGGATAGTCTGTTCCCCGTACCCACCCCTCACCCCTATCACTATGTGGAAGGATGGTGGGTGGTCCAAGGTCCACATTTGGTTTCCTGCTGACTGATCTCATCAGAGCCTTACCTTAGCACTCACTGTTAGGTACAACTGGCATCCCATCCAAGACTTTTGTAGGAGATTTGACCATGTAGTAGTTTCAGTCATTTCATTAATGTCAGAAAGACACCCCCCCTTTTTAAAATTTTTTAAAGTTCTGTAGATTACATAAATGTTACATAAAAAATATAGAGGATTCCCATATGGCCCCCACAACATTTTCCCACACGAACAACATCTTATATTAGTGTGGTACATTTGTTACAATTTTAGCACATGCTATGTAGCATGCTACATATTGAAGCTTTGCTACTCACTGTGGACTGTAGTTTACATTATAGTTTACACCCTGCCCTGCACAATTTTATAGGTTATAACAAAATGTATAATGGCCTGTATCCATCATTGCAATGTCATGCAGAACAATTCCAATGTCCCAAAAAATGTCCCATATTACACTTATTCTTGCCCTCAGAAACTCTGGAGGCCACTGCCTTTATATCAATGATAAAAATTCTTTTATTACTAGAGTAATAATATTTCTATAATAGAACAATAATAGCTCTACTTTAGTCCATTGTTCTTTCCCCAATCTTGAGGATTTTGGAATGATGATGCCCACTCTGCCTCTAATTGAGAGGGGGCTTTGATCCCATGGGGCAGATGGATGGAACTAAACAAGAACACTTATTAATGTCAAAAGACAAATTGGAGTCAAGTTTGCAAAGTACAGCATTGTATTTGGGACACCAACATTTTGCTACAGGAAAGGAAGCCAGATCACTTGCAAGAACAGAAGTTGTTTCAGGCTTCCAGGAATGACAAATGATTTTTTTTTTTAAGATTTAGTTTTTATTTATTACATATCCCCCCTTTCTGCTTGTTCTTGCTGTGTTCATTTTTGCGTTCTTCTGTGTCTGCTTGTCTCCCCACGCTGCAGCAACCCACCGAGTCAGCTCACCGTGTGGCGGCCTTGCCTGCTCGCAGCGGCTTGCCCTGCTCGTGGGGGGTTGCCCTGCTCGCGGGGGCTTGCCCTGCCCACGGCGGCTTGCCTTCTCAAGGCAGTCTGCCCACTCGAGGAGGCCCGGGAACCAAACCCGGGGCCTCCTATGTGGTAAACTGGCGCACTACTAATTGGGCTACAGCCAGCCCCCACAAATGATTTTTATAGACAAAAAAATGAAAAAATAAAAAAAGGAAAAGAGGCTAGCTTGATTCCTATGGATTGGATGAGGGTTTATCTGCCTTATAGGGGTTGGTTTGAGGCAGGTGGGCTTTGTTTATATTGGGTCAAATGTAGTATACTAGGAACTTAGTTGGCTATCTGGGTCAGCTGCCTTTCAAAGTTCAATAGATATCAAGAGGAAATTCAAGAGGGAGTTCAAAGAGGAAGTAGGACATGGGTGTTTTACTAATTTATTTCTTTACTTACTTACTTATTTATTTGCCTTGAGGGGTCCCCGGGGCTTTCTCTATATAATTTTACCAATAATAACCAGATATTTACTGTATTTCAACATTTCTGATGTGGTAACAATATCTATCACAAAGTATCTGGGGCTTTCTGAGAGATTTCAGTAGTCAAAACATCCAAGATGCCTCATTATGCCTCTGGCCTAAACAACCTACACCTCTTATTCAAGGGGGGTTGGTCAATCCTGGTCGCATCTCCTCCCACCTCCTAATTCTATCAAAATGCAAAACCTGCAGGAATCCCTGCCCCCAGGAAATTAAACAGCACAGCCATAAGATCTATGGCCTGTGCTGTATTTGGCAGAAGAGGTCAAAAGTCTTTGATCTCTGGATAACCTCAAATAAAGTATCTAGTCCCTCTTTCTCTCTCTCTCTCTTTTGAATTAAAACGTAAAGACAAAAATTTGTTTGAATATAAATACCTGTACCTAAAATATAAATACATTGTTTTTACTACAGAAATAGTTTATTCTTCTACATCTCAAGATATGTCTGAAAAATTTTATAATTTTGGGCCGGCTGGATAGCCCAGTGGATAGGGCGCTGGCATACCACATGGGAGGCCCCGGGTTCGGTTCCCGGGGACCTCTCCTAGTGGGCAGACCACCTTGAGAAGGGCAAGCCGCCATGGGCAGGCAGAGCTGCCGTGGGCAGGGCAAAAAGCTGCCACGGACAGGGCAAAAGCCGACACGGGCAGGGCAGGTTGCCCGCGAATGGAGCGCAGCCAGCCACCCACGAACTGAAGCAGAGCTGGCCGTGAATGGAAGCAGAAGCCACCCACAAGCAGGGGGGAGGGGAGATATGTAATAAAATAAATAAATCTTTAAAAAAAAAATTTATAATTTTAATTTTAAAAATTAGTTAAATCCCATCTTATTCATGAGAAAACCAACAAAGAAACTTAATCATTTATCTTGGGAACCACTAATATTTTGAAGCCTGTATGGTTTTTTAAATTCTTTTTTTTTTTTAATTTTTAAAGAAGCTTTAAATTAAATAAATGTTATATAAAAAATATAGGGGATTCCCATGTGCCCCACTTCCTCTCCCTCCCACACTTTCCCATATTAACATCATCTTTCATTAGTGTGTTATATTTGCTTACAACTGAACATACATTGAAGCATTGCCGCTAACCATGGACTATAGTTTACATTATAGTTTACACCCTGCCCTGCACAATTTTATAGGTTATGACAAAATGTATAATGACCTGTATCCGTCATTGCAATGTCATGCAGGACAATTCCAGTGTCCTGAAAATGTCCCCATATTACACCTATTCTTCTCTCTCCCTCCCCTCAGAACCTCTAGTGGCCACTGCCTTTATATCAATGATAAAAGTTCTTTATAGCTAGAATAATAATAAGTCTATAAAAGAATAACAATAAGTCTGCTTTCATCCATTGTTCATTGCCCTATCTTGAGGATTTGGGGATGCTGATGCCCACTCTGTTTCTAATTGAGAGGGGGCTTAGATCCCATGGGGCAGATGGATGGAACTATCTTGCTTGCAGTTGCAGACACTCTCTGTTCCTTGGGATGGGCATTGTTCATCATATTCTCTTTTTTTTTTGTTTTCCTGGGTGAGTCCACTGAACTGGAGAGTAGGTGTTACAACTCTGCTGAGACATAGGGCTCAACCAGCATATGAACAGACCAAACTAGTCTCTTGACTCAGTTAACTTATCTATAAAGGAGGGCTAATGACATGCCAGTTTGCCTCAAAGGGTATTATGTAAAGCTAAAGATTACATGTTGAAGGAATCTATGCATTTCTATGCAAATGCTGTGATTATCATTAAACAGCACTGGTTTTATTCATATGGTGAGTCAGTTTTTTTATTTGTTTGCTACAACTGTTCTTTATATTAATGTAAAGTATAACTATTAGCATTTTAACTGTGGGCATCTAGATTTTATTCAAGAGTGCATCTCTGAACCTCTTACCTCTACAACCTAGAAAAACCAACCCTTGACCATGGGAAAGGTGGTTCTCTCCTAGGAAATGTGGAGTTTAGAGGCTGCAAGTGTGACCAGATGGAAGACGACTGATGTCAACAGCCAGATGGTCAGCTGAACTAGGTTGGCCCTCACACATATCTTTCACTCCATCTGATTATCTCATTAAAAAAAAAAAAAGTGGCTTGTAGATCAGCATTTGGTAAATAGCAAGCAGAACAGTTTTTCTCACAATTACTAACAAGAGTAAATGTTCCTTGGCATGCATATATGTTACAAGAGTACTAACAAGTTCCTATATTCTTCAGAACTCATCTAGAAATTTGAAGAGTAATTCTTTAGCTATACGTATAAAAGGATATGTTGTGTACACTTGTGAAAGAATCACATACAAAATTACAAATGATCATTTTTAACTCTAAAGGCAATTCTCAGACACTTGAAACCATGGGAAAGATTCTTTTTTTTTTTTTTTTTTTTTTTTTTTTTTTTTTTTTTGCCATTACTCAGGTTTCCTCAGAGTCTGTGGAACTGCTGAGGAGACTTTAATAAGCCCTGGTCTACTGGGACGAATGCCAGTTTTATACTTTGGTCTGGCTATGGTAAATCTCAGAGTAGATCTAAGAATATCTTGGTTTGGGACGAGTGATTAGATCATCACCATCATCATGTTTCTAACATAGATCCCTCCCTTCGATATTGTTTCTTTCTCACAGAGGGCTCTTGGAAAGGCCTTCATCCCCTTAAAAGCTGCCCTCCCTGACTTAAGACTAGAGAGATAAGAAAGCCAGCCAAGTGGAGTCAAAGTGTGCTTGGCTCCACAGGATGCTTGGCAAGAACCTTTCCTGGGCTTAGAGAGACCATAGGCAAAGATAGCCGTGCTGTGCTCTAGAATTCCTCTCTTAACTTTGCTCCCAAAATTAGTCTACAAACTCCTGAAGACAGGAGTCCATGACTATTCTTTTATGTATTTCCTGGGCATCTGATATAGGTCCTTTGTGAGCAAAACCTTCAGAGATTCTCCTGCCCTCAGACTGTCCAAATCATAATTTGAACTGAAGGAAGGGAGCCATGTATATTTTTTCCTCAGAAATAGGAGATCTGAATTGTATTGTTAGTACTCGATCTGAAGGAGAGGATATGTTTTACATTCCTCTATTTTTTTCCTCAATAAACTACCTACAAAGGCACCTCTTTTACCCCTTTGTGTTCCCATATTTATGTTACCAGAATCTTTATTGGGGACTCTCTTTTTCACTGGCTTGCTTAGAATTGGTGAAGCATAGCAATACTTGGGAAAACTTTCCAAAACTAGAGAATAAACTAATTTATCTATTCAACAAACACACAATCTATTATATTTGCTATTGAATTACACTCAACACCAATAAACTCAAACTAATAAAATAATACCATTCTGAATATTCTTTGATAAAATAGATAACCCTAAAATAGAAACATTATAGGGGAAAGAGAGCAGGTTTTGGAATCCAGTACTAGGTCAACCAATTCCTTGGTGTGAAATCCTGGTTAAAATATTTAACTTTTCTCAGCCTGGTCTATTTCTCTATAAAATGAAGAGTGTAGGAATAAGGCTGAATAGCATTATGATTGAGACATTAGGCTTTACTGTAAGTTAGACAGATCTAGACTTCGATCCAATTCTATTCTACCTACTTGCTGAGTACCCTTAGGTAAGTTACTTAAACTTCCTATTTCCTAGCCCCCTTATTTGTAAACGTAGGAATAATACCACTTCCCTCACAAAGTCGTTGTTGCAAGGATTAAATCAAAGAATGTCTATAAAGTGCTTAGTACAGTGTCTGGCTCATAGCAATACACAATGAACTACAGTCTTTTAAAAAAGAAATCCTAAAAGAATTTTTGGGAAAATAAGGGGTAAACACATTCATTTTTCCCAAATGAGGAAGTAGAAATCCAGAAGCTAAAGATCTTGCCCAAAGTCACTAAACCAATGTTTTTGTGCTGTATAGTCCCAAAGCTTTTCTTAGATCTATGATCTGGGCAAAGTACTTCCTCTTTATGATTTAATCTCCTATTTATCAAGTATATGGAATATTAACTAGGTGATCGTCAAATTTCTGTTCATATAAAAATGCCAATGATTGTATTGCTAGTTATTGAACTCCTTATTTGTTCCAAGCATGCTTCTAGATATTGTGGTGCCACAACAGGCACATAAAAAACAGCCCCTAATCTCAAAAGGTCTACAATAAAGTTGGGGAGACATTTATATAGACATTTGTGAGACATGAAAACCATTGGTATAGCCACATGACACTGTCAACTTTCGAGTGTCAAAAGGACTAGACATCGGGAAGTGGATGTGGCTCAAGTGATTGGGCTCCTGTCTACCATACAGGAGGTCCAGGGTTCGATTCCTGGGGACTTCTGATGAAGGCAAGCTGGCCTGAGCGGAGAGCTGCCCCGCATGGAGTGCTGTCCCGTGCAGGACAGTTGGTCTACGCAGGAGTGCTGGCCTGAGTGCAGAGCTGGCGCAGCAAGATGATGCAACAAAAAAAGAGATGAAGATGAGAGACAATAAGAAATGCAGCAGACCAGGGAGCTGAGGTGGCACAAGAGATTGAGTGCCTCTTTCCACTCCGGAAGGTCCTCGTTCTACCTAAAGGGAAGACAAGCAGACACAGAAGAACACACAGGGAATGGACACAGAGAGCAGAGAGCAAGAGCAAAAACAATGGGGGATAAATAAAATAAATTTAAAAAGAAAAAGGACTAGACATGGACAATGAATGGGTGTTACATGATCCTGAAGACAGTGAGATCCATTTGGCTTGGGGTTTTAGTAATGTCCTCATAGAGAAAGTAGGGCTTTACCTAAGTGTTAAGATTTGAGTTGGATTTGGATACACAGATAGAAGAGAGGATTATGCGCCTTGTAAAATGCATAATCTTGTGTCTTGCCTGCACAAAAGTACAGAGGTGGAGATAAGTACCACGTGTGGCGTGTTCACTTAAGCACTGGCAGAATCATTTCTTGCATCTAACTTAGCCCTCTCAATGTGAATTTCTGTTTTCACAAGTGGCAGTGGTGCTTATGAGTGTGTGTGTGTGTGCATATATCCACACTCATGTGTCAGAACTCTTGACTTTAAATATTGACCAAGGAAATAATACCAAGACCTCGTGACTCCCCAGATGTTCAAAACCCAGAAAAGCAGATGTCATCTTGTTTCCTCTTGCTCTTGCCCTTCACCCCAATTCATTAGCTTTTTCTGGCATTTCTTCCTTCAACATATTTAGGATCCATCCACTTCTATTTCCATTGCTACCCACCCACCCCAACATCAGCCTTCATTATCCCTTGTTGTACCTCTGCTCCAGGTTTCCCAATTCCATTCCTGTCCCCTGAAATCCATTCTCCACACAGCAGTCCAAATATTTTTCCAACAATATAAATCAAATCTTGGAACTTGCTGCTGAAACTTTTCAATGACTACCAGTTTTCTTAAGAACATAATCCAAACTTTTTGCCATGGCTTGCAAGGATCTGCAGGATCTGGCCCCTCTACTTCTCAGACCTCATGTCATCTTAATCTTCCCCTCATTTTCTGTTTGAGCAGGCCGAGGTACTTCCAAATACAAGGTCTTTGTGTTTGATGTGCCCTTTGCCTGAGACATTAATCCCCTGCTTTGTGCAGCCTTATCACCCTACAAATTTCAGCTTAAATGTCACCTCCTCGGAGAGGGCTTCTTTGATCTGTCTAAATAATTTCTCCCTCAACTATTACCTAGGATGGCACCCTATGAATTTTTCTTTCTAGCATCTATACTTATTGAATTTGTTTGTTAACTTTTGTAAGGTTTGGTCTCCCTTCCAGACATAGGCACTTTAATCAGGGCCTTGTTTCTCTTGTTCATTGTTCAGTCTCCAGGATCTAGTACTGGAGATTGCTGAGATTATTGCATGAATTAATGAAATGAAATGAAGTGAAAGAAGTGAAAAATGACTATAGCAAATAAATTTCCTCATAAAATGCAGTTACTGTAGTGACCACGTTCACCTTCTGATTCCGTAAATCAGAATGACTCTGTCATTTACAAAGCAGTTGCTTTCTTTTGAGGTAATTTAGAAAGAATTTTTTTTTTTTTATTATTTCAAGAGAATGACTGTCACCTCTTATGAATAAGTAGCTCATAGCTGCTTGGAGAGGTTGATGGGAAATTGGCTGTTAGCCTCTATCACTAGCTAAGCTCATCAGCCTTACAGCTGGAAAGGATAATTCTTATCTCAGCAAAATAATGAATTACTATATGTCAAGGGAATGTACCTATAAATTAAAGGACAAATATTATATCCACTCAGCCCTGTGTCTACTATCTACTACTCTGCCAAGGAGCCCTTTCTGAGGGCAGGAAAGGAGGGTTCTTGCCTAGCTAGTTTGCATCACTTACCACATTTCTGACCAGCTGATAATTGTAGGCATTCTCTTCAGACTTTCCTTATTTCTTTTTCAGCTTTCCTCTCATCATCAAAGAATATTAAACAGTTGCCCAGGTATTTTACAATCAAGTTCAAAAACAGCAACAACAGGATATAAGCTTTCCTTTACTGAAGACTGTTTTTAAAATGTGCTTGGCACTGTTAAACGTTTTGTAGGAATCGTCTCATTTAATCCTGCCTACAAGCCCATGAAATAGTGATTATCGTCTCAGTTTTACCAGTGAGAAATCTGAGACTTAGAGAAATTAAGTAACTAGCCGAAGCTCACACAGTTATTAAGTGAACTTGGGTTTCCAATGGGATTTTGTCAGACTCTATAGAAGTGCCAAGGCAGTACCAGTATGAATAAGCCAAGAATAATGAATCAGAATCAGTTTTTAAATCATCAAATGATGTATACATATAGTTAATTTTTAAATATTTTATATGAGAATAATTTCATATGTCTTTTTTAAAAAGGAACATTAAATATATCTCAGGTTACCAATAGTTTGAGTGTCTCAGGTTCCATTTCTGGCCCATATTACTCATCTTGCTTTTCTGGGCTCACATAATTTCTCACATTTTTATGTGTCCTTATTTTATCAGTTTGGTGACTTTCTCTCCCTTTTAAAAATTGAGCAGTTATGCTTCTCTATAACCTTGGTGAATCAATTCAACTTCTACTTCAGTCTCGTTCTCTGCAAGAAAAACAGTCAAAATAGAAGAGCACTCTGTTTTGCATTATCTCAGAAGCAGCAGGGATGAAGAGGTATGCAATTCTCCTGAAGCAGCAGAACAGCCAGAACAACAGGCAACAGAGGGCACAGTTTCTAAAGATCCAGTGTGACTCTGTCTCGAAAATCAGCCTCAAACTGTCCCTTATAAATAATAATTATCCCACCTGTACCATGGCTATCTCACTGACTAGCTACACTAATGACAGAATGCCTGCTACTAACTTTCAACACAAATCTAATCACTGCCCCAATATTTTGTCAGACCAACTAAGCATCATTTGTATATCAGCAGGACTCGTTATCAGTTAAGGTACAGAACACACAGAGGCCTGGCTGCTGTATTCTTTGATAACCCCACATCAAATTATCAAATTTGTCTCCAGTCTTTAGAAGAATTTACTTACTAGAGAAGGTTATTGGACAAAATAGGTTAAGCTATAGCAAAGATTTGGTTTTTACTAACAAACAGTAAATCGTAACAGAGCTAATGCTTTTTTAGTGACCCAGCAGTCAACGCTACAACTGTAACCACATTATCCTAATTTTAGCCCTCAAAGCACTGTGACGATTTGATGCATAATTTTCAACACATGTTTTATTAAATCATTCTTCCCATGCTTCATTTTAAAAATTGAAAACTATAAAAAGATCAGCGTGTTGCTCCCTTGTCAGGAAAAGGAAAAATTTAAAAAACTTAAAAGCAACACACACAAAACGACAAAAAAACCAACAACGCGAAAGAAGCAAGAGCAACTGGAATCTTGGTTTTAAGGAAACACATGGGATTAAAGCATCCGCCGAAGCGCTGTGACCATCTGTGACGTGACTCTTCCCCTTGACGGAGCTCGGCCCTGGAGGCCGTGCGAGCAGGCGTGTGAGTGACCTCGGAATCCTGGTGGGACCAGGAGGAGAAGCCGCCCTCCCGGCGCAGGGGAGGGCCTTCCAGGAAGCCCCGGACCTCGGCTGACTTAGCCGCGGCGAGTGGGAGGCTCTGCCGCACGTAGCGCCGAGCGTGACTCAGCGCTGACTCAGCCGACTTGCTGCCAGTGGATTTCCCATCCGTCAGCTGCTCCCGCTCCGCCCCGGGCTGAGAGAGCTCGCTTGGACCTTCGCAGACACGAACAACCCAAGTCCTTTCCTGCACAGCAGACCAGTATGTCGCTTTAAAACAACAGAGCAGGGCCGATTTTACTGCTTTTGAATCCCGACCAAGCAGGGAATGATTTGCTTTGTTTTCTTTGACTGTGAGTCCACTAATTAAATTCTTTTATCAAAAGACTTGTTTGAACAAATCCCTGACATCGTCCTTCCACGATGACTTATATATGACCTCGACTCAGATTTTGCTTCTCTTGTACTAAGCTCTCATCTTATTTTTGTCCCAGATTTTGTGCTTATCATTTCAATATGTTTGATAACTAACTTTGGCACAAACCCATAAATGTAGTGACGCAAATCAGGTTGGAACTTGGCATCTTGTACGGGCATTGAGTGACTTACTGTAAAAACCAGGGAACATTTTTCATAAAGACGCTATCTGCCATCTCAGTTGCTGATTAAATGCCATGTTCATTTTCAGTCTGTCACTACCCTTCAAAAGGTCCTGCAGTAGGTTACTATCCACCGTTAAAATCGGCATATGAGAGAGCCTCTCAAGAGTGCAATATGGAGTAGGGTGGTATTTCTCTAACTGTGTGGGACACCTGCATGGAAATCGCCGGGAATATTTGGTGAAAATGCAGATTCTTAACCCCCACTCCAAACTACAAACTCGGAATGTCCTGGGGTGGGGGCCAGAAATCTACCTTATTAACCAGCCTACCAGTGATTCTTGTGTACACTTAGATTTGAAAACTACTAGTAAGAGGATGAAGATGTGAGAATTATACTGCATAGACTCAGATAAATCCTTGTTCTCTAGAACACTTGGTGCTAAAATTGATTTTGAAGTTCTGATGCAAGACGATATTTCTAAAGGGTATTAAATAATATGAAGCCCCTATAGAATAATTTATTTTCTTTCAAAGTAGTGTCCCAAACCAGACTTTGTATCAGAATTACCCACAGAGCCTTAAAAACCTCAAATTTCTGTCTCAGACTTAAGGAAAGCACTCTCTTTGAAGGTGGAGCCCAAGAATAGGCACTCTGAAAAGCTTGTAGCCAGTAGAACTTTGCAAACCACCACTATTTCCAAGTACAATAGAATATGGTGTTCCCTCATTGCTTAGTCTGCAGGGTTTCCTTTTGAAATTACCATTTAAAAAATAAAATTAAAAGTGACCACATAAACCCCAATTTACTATTATGTTGATTAATTCACTTCTCTAGAAAGCAAGTTTGAAATCCATGTTTTCTAATTTTTTGGGGTGGGGCATGATTGGGAAAAATATGGGAGACGATTTTGAGATTTCCTTTCTATACCCCTCACCCTTGGATAATTTACTTGTTTATTCCTTTTCTTCTTATTTCACATGGTAAGTTTTTCCACTTCGTTTGAGCAAGCATTGTGGCAAAAAGCCTAGATTTGATGTATACCTGACAAAAATGAAATGTTCCCTTGATGTCACTTCCATAGCTCTGCCTCTCCAGGTACAGCCTGTGTACCCACAGCATTGACATCACCTGAGAGCTTGTTAGAAATGCAGACCCTCATCCGCACCCAGGAGTGCTGAATCAAAATCTGTACGTTAGCAAGATCCCTAAATGATTTGTGTGCATATTAAAATTTGGCAAGCACTGTCTTACAGTAATCTTGGGCTTATGGAGGAAAGAGAGAGTTGGGGCAATTTTGGAGGTTTTTCCCCCAATGAGTAGAAATGTGTTATGTGAAAAATAACATAAAAATAAGCATCTTTTAAAAATAATCTGATCACACTTCATAATTATATTTCATTCTTTCCCACTGACTGTTATTGCACATGTTTAATCTTATATTCTCTCAACGAGATAGTGATGTCTTTTCAAGGGCAACTGTCTTTGCATCCCCTATAACATGGTGCTAAGTTTATAGTTAGAACTCAGTAGATATTTATGACAGTAATCAGACTATGACTGGGCAAACACACAAAAACCTCATGTTTTAATCTGTTTATGGTCAAGGTAAGGACAAAATTCCCCTACAAAGGATTAGTTTGACCATAAAAAAGTAAGCCCTAAAATAAAGAAAAAATGACATTGATAGCTAAAATTATAATCACATTGACAGGACAACTGAAAATATCTTGGAACCAGAACAAGAACATGAAAGGAATACTTATAACCTTAGAAAAGGATAGGAGTAGACCGCAAGGGTAGCTCCAAGTAATGACTTTTTTAAAGCTCTTGAGAATTTGTGGTGAGCATCTGTTTTCCTTTGGTGGGGTTCATCCTCCCTCTTTCCTTTGAGAAACCATCTCCCTGTAGGACTGTCAATCACAGTGCTTCCCTTTCGCCCTCACCCCAAGTGTGAAACACATAAGACTCTTTATCTTATGTCCTGATCATCTAAATCTGGAGTAGAGACTCAAAAATGTAGAATGTGGTTGAAGCTGAATCATGTCAAAGAGTGCTCAAAGACACTATTTTAGTTACTGTGACAGTTTGAAGCTTTTTGTGGATCCCAGAAAAGATCATGTTCTTGGAACTAATCTATTCCTGTGGGTGTCAGTCCCTTTGAATGGATTGGATTCATTTGGGGGGTAGAGGGGCTTTGATTGGATTACTTCAATGAGGAGTGTGTGACCCAGGGTTGGTCTTGGTCCTCTTGCTGAAGTTCTTTATAAACAGAGGACTGAAAGCAGCAGACACACAGAAAAAAGCAACAGAGACTCAGAAACCCCAAGAGGCTGAGAAAGAAGCATAACCGAGAGGGGAGAGACGAACCATATGCCTGATCACCCACAGCTGAAATAGGGGAGAAAATAAGCCCAGAAGAAAAGGCAAAGACCCAGACTGGCAGAACTGCCATTGTGTCATGCCACATGACAGGAGTCTAGGATCGCTAGCAGCTGACTTTCATTGAGACAGCATTTCTGATGATGCCTTGATTTGGACATTTTGACACGTACAGAACTGTAAGCTTTTTGACCTAATAAAAATCCCCATTACAAAGGCCAACCCATTTCTGGTATACTGCTCCCAGCAGTTTTTAGCAAACTAAAACAGTTTCGAGGGTGCTGAAGCAAATACCATGAAATGGGTTGACTTAAACAATGGGGATTTATTAGCTTACAGTTTTGAGGGTAAAAGAAAGTTCAAATCAAGGCATCATCAAGGTGATGCTTTCTCCTAGAAGACTATGGCATTCTGGGGCTGGCTGCCGGTGATCCTGGGGTCTTTAGCTTGTCTCATGGCAAGGAACATGGCAGCATCTCCTAGTTCTGGATTCAGATTCTTGCCTCCTGTGGCTTTCTCTCTTACCCTCTGAATTTCGTTCTGCTTATAAAGGACTCCAGTAATAGGATTAAAACCCATCCTGATTGAGGCGACCACACCTTAACTGAAGTAGCCTCATCAAGAAGTCCTACTTATGATGGGTTCACACCGACAGGAATGGATTAGATATAAGAACATGGTTTTGGGGGGGTACATTCAGCTTCCAACCACCACAGACACAAGCTAGGATTTGTGTGTGTGTGTGTATGTGTGTGTGCCTATGAGATCATCTATGCAGCCCTGGTGGCTGTCTTCCCTAAGTCCCAATAGTTTATCACTTTCTTTATTCTGGGAGTACCCAAGAATTTTTCCATATATTATTAATTTATTATTTTATTTTTAGCTTTTTGTAGTTTAAACATTTTAATGTTTATTTTATTTTTAATTTTTATATTGTTTTTAAAATTATTTTAGTATATATTATTTTAAATTATTTTCATGGGGCCAGTAGCCCCAGTTGGTTAACAGCCAAAGAAATCTAACTGCTACAGAAATATTGATGGAGAGAATACACATTGCCTACAGCCACCCAGCTAAGATGACTTGAAATAGTAGTCTGCATTCATGATTAATAAAACACATACTCTCGAACTATAACAAAGCTCTTTTCAGTTTGTTTCATCTGATTTTACCAGCTATCATTACTGTGCTTCAAGCTGAGTCATTCTTCCTTTCTGAACCACCCAAATTGCTTGGGGGTGCAAAAGGGAATCACTCTTTTATGCTATTTTTGGACACCAATAATCTTCTTTATGTTGTCTCCATTTCCTTAGGGCTGCTTTCATGATATTTGCAATATTAAGGAGATTAAAGAAAAGTTCTCCAAATTTTCTAATTAGAGTTATTTTACTAAAGGGTAATTGGTAACAGAGTCCTTGTTCTGCCAGGCTAAATGTGATGTTTTCTCTGTAAGCAAAGAAATAAGATGAGCCTAACACTTTCATATTGACCAGCACTAAATGTGTGGTTTTTTATTTTCTTTTTTCTGAGTCCTACTCATAAAATTTAATTTGACCAAGCTCTATCAGCTCCTCCAAATCCTAACTTTTAATTCTCACTGGTCTCCCTCCTTTAGCATGCTTATGCAAATGACTGCAAGGTGGACATGGTTTCATTGATTGGAGTGTTAGTGAGACCATAAGGAGAGTAAGCCCAAAGAGTGGTTGTTTTAAAATTATAGTGAATCACAAATCTTGTGATAAGGACTTTGTACATAGCGAAAATATAATTCTTTAATGGTTTTTGACCAAGGTGAAGGAAGTTACACATACTGAGTACATGTGCCAGGAACTACATTATCCATTGATTTATTGCTTTTGATAAATGAAGATTTTTCTCTCTTACACCAAATCTGACTTGTTTTCTTTTACTTTATTGAGATTGACAGCATTTACCTAACTCTTTGGGATTATAAATTGATGCTGAAAGTTGAAAATTTGAATTATTAAGATTATATGAGGGAGGGAGCAGGTGTAGCTCCATGGTTGAGCACCTGCATCCCATGCACGAGGTTCCACGTTCAATCCCCAGTACCTCCAAAAAAAAAAAGACTATATGAAAAGCGTTCATATCAGAACAGAGAAAATACTGTAATATGATTAGCTATCCTTTCCCACAACCTATTATTTTTCCTAGAATTTCTAAGTGCCTTTTTTTTCTTTTCTTTTCTTTTTTTTTTTTTTTGCATTATCTCCCATAATTTCTCCCAAAAATCTCAAACATAGTACTTGGTGTAGGGAAACAACTGCTTCTAGGAGACTTAGCCTCTGGGACCCTCCAGCCTCTTGGAACTCATTGCTCACTAGACCTGCAGCACAGCTATCACTCTGAGACTTCAGGATTGGAGCCATTGTTTTCTGGAACCCATATCTTTGTTCTTTGACTTAGTCCCTCCATATGCAAGTATCTTTTAAAGAGAGTGTGCCTGGGAGATAAACTTATTAAATTCTTGCATATCTGAAAATGTTCTTCTGCCTTTACATTTAACTGATATTTAAGTTGGCTATAGAATTTTCCTTTAAAAACTTCAATAGCATTTCTTCCTTGTCTTTTAGCATCTTTTCAGTGCTTTTAGCTATTTGTATTTCTTCTTTGGAAAAGTGTCTATTCAAATCACTTGCTCATTTTTTAAATGGGTAACCTTTTTATTTTTGAGACATAGACTTTCTTTTTTTATGTTGGATATGAGGTCCTTATCGGATAAATGGTTACCAAATATTTTCTCCCATTGAGTAGGCTGCCTTTTCACTTTCTTGACCAACTCCTTTGAAGCACAAAAGTTTTTAATTTTGTGGAGGTCCCATTTATCTATTTTTTCTTTCATTGCTCGTGCTTTGGGTATAAAGTTTATAAATCCATCTCCTATTACAAGATCTCATAGATGCTTCTCTACATTACTTTCTAGGAACTTTTTGGTCTTATCTCTTATATTTAGATCTTTGATCCATCTTGAGTTAATTTTTGTATACGGTGTGTGTAATGGTTTCAGAGTTTTATTTAATCATGAATTCCA
>PVKH010000690.1:0-35319 GCA_004027955.1 Chaetophractus vellerosus
CCCTTGGCTACTTTTTTATTAAACAATTTGACATAATACATTCTCTAACACTGTTTAAACTAAAAAATGGTGCCCTATTATGTATTTTAATGATGTGTCAAACTGCCAATAAAGAGTTTCTCTTGAAACAAGTGTGCTGGAATTTAGATATTTATGAGGGAACATATAAAATATGCTTAAAAGAATAGAAGAATAGGTAGCAATGACCAATTAGCCACGATATTAAGTTTCATTGTATAAGAATCATCCCTTGAAGTTCTATTGTCATGGTCTTATTATCTGTTGTCCCTTCTGTAGAATCATTACTCCTTAAGAGAGATTTAATTCAATTTATTGAAGGCAAGGCCATTAAACCTCTGATATGAGCTGTATTCTTTGCATCAGATTTCTTAGCTGAGAATGGATTTCTTATGGGGAATAATAGAAGATAATGAAGATAGAAACGATTACTGAAACTAGGGCCTAGTGATTATCAGCACATCAATATTTGCATATTAGGCCCCAAGGAATTGTACGGAGGACATCTGCCTTATTAGCATGGCTTCATGAACCATAAAGGATTTTGTTTTGCATTATTCATTGTTTAACAAATTGTCATGAGAACTAGGCCCATTTGCTTTTTTTCAGCCACCTGCCTCTTGGCAGAAACAGGTGTGCTACATAGGTAACATTCTCAGTATAAAGAAGCACTGACCAAAGAGAGACCAAGAGAGAAATATACTTACAACTGAGAAATTAAAACAATGACAGCTTGGTCATTAGCACATGACTGTTGGATGTGTGACACCTCCTTGTGTTAGCACCTGTTGAGGTCAAGAATTGGAGCTCTAAATGTGGCAATAGACTAATCAGGTATCAAGTCCCTAAACTGGTGTTTCTCAATGATCTCAATGTTGTTTCTCAACAATCATCATACTTTTGTTATATCCACATGCAGATCTGTCATACTATTATTGTATGATTTTGTTTACTTTGGTGGACTTCAAATTGACTCCCCTACCCCTATTTCTTTCACTGCAAGAGTACCAGTGAAATCAAAGTGTTGATGTATTAGTTATGTGCATATATTTTAGTGCAAATAAAAAAGTACATAATTTAACACTTTACAATGCCTCTTTGTGCAACTTGAAATCATCTTACATGTCCCAGTGGAACACACAGTATATGGGAAATAGTAAACTAAGTGACAGTGGGCATCTGACCAAATGCAGAACAAAAGACTCGTAAGGGTCAAGGAATGTGTCAACAGTCTAATGCAGGACAATCTTGAATTAGTGGCAGCACTATAAATTAGGCAGCCTAAAAGCCCATTCCTCTCTCCTCTGTTTCTATGATATGAAAACACTGGACAATTTATAGTCACTAAAGTAATCAAGTGCATTGGTTCTAGAGGCAAAATGTTTGGTTTTTCTCCAAGTTCCACTATTCATTGGTGACACTCACAGCAAGTTATTTAATATTTCAAAATATGAATTTCCACACCTGAAAGCAGAAAATATTATCACCTACTTTAATGACTTACATAAGGGTTAAATAAAGTTTCTGGAAGAGTACGTGTACTTGATAAATGTTAGCTATTATTATTGTAATAAAAACTAATTTTTGAACCCTTGCTAATCTTATGGATAATCTACAGTCAATTGGAATAAGGTAATTGCTAAACCAGATCTAAACACTTTGAAAATTGCAGCAGCTTAATCAATTTTCATAATATATACCGATTAGAATAGGGGAAATTTAGAAAAGGAACAGAATTTACTTAGGGAGCATTTCTTATAGACCAGGATAAGTGAATGAGCCTTCACATATATTGTTATAAAATCAAAGAAACAGGTCTATAAAATAGAAATAATCACATACACTTTACATAGGAGGACACTGAGAGTTCAAGGTAGTTGCATAAGGCTACAGAGATAGAAGTAAAATACCAAGTTTTGAATCCCCAGATCTGTATTGATTGCCCACGGCAATGTTTGGACAGAGGTCACAAACTCAGAAGCCTCCAGGATTCATGAAAGTGGCACATTAGTAGATTAGGCCAGGTGGAGAATGGTGATGGTGATGTTGGGTTCCAACATTGGGTAAATTACTGGGAAGCAATGGAAACTCTGGTGAACTAGAGAGTACATACCCCATACAAAAAATAATTCCCACCACTCAGTTCCAGGAATGTTGATACAGAAATCATCCTGTTTCTCAAGAGAAGTCAGAAATCTAAATTTTTTTCTGTGAAATCTAATTTGTAAATTTTGTCAACTCATTTGAAAGTGGGCAAAAAACAAAATAAAAACAATAAAAGACATATCTGATGGTCAGTACTATTCAATGTCTGCCTTAGAAAAAGCTCACGACCCATTTCAAATTGCAAAGGAAAAGAAATGCTAACATGAATAAGAAATGTGGACACATTTGATAAAATTTCCTAATGAGTCAACCTTTAAGGGCAGATAGTAAAAATGGCTGTATTGTGATTAAAAGTAATAATAACTCTCTTTGGGGCCTCTTTCTTTAGATTCTTGTCTCTTTCCTTCAGTTACTTTTCTTTTATCTTTTCCTATTTCTGAAACTGTGATAAGAGCCATAACTTGTTTAGGTCTAGAATTTAGATGTCATGTTGGTCAATAAATGACGAGCAGTTTCCTGAGGCTTATGCATGGTTCATGCAGTAATGAAAATTTTCAGGCTGGAATGTCAGAAAGTATTTTTCCTTCTGAGCAGAAAGGGACTTTTCCTGTTTGAACTTTTGGTTTCTCTTTATAAAATGAGACCTTTGAATTCATCATGCCTGTATTAGTCAGCCAAAAAGGGGTGCCGATGCAAAGTACCAGCAATGTCTTGGCTTTTATAAAAGGTACTTATTTGGGATAAAGGCTTACAAGGCTCTAAAGAGTCCAACTCAAGGTTCCTTAAGAAGTACCTTCTTACCCAGAGACTGTTGCCTTGTGTTGACGCAAGCTGGCAGACGACATCTGTAAGGGTTCAGCCTTCCTCTTCCCTCTTAAGGTTCCATGGGATCAGCTTCCTCTGATCTCAGCTGTAGGCTGGCATAGGGCTCGTTTCTTTCCAGGCTCAACTGCTCTGGCCTCTTCACAAGGGCAGCTGTGAACCATCAGGCAAATGGCTCAACTCTCTTCCCAGGGCCACAGGATCTTCTTCTGTGTCTACGGAGCTTTCTCTCTTTTCCCTCAGATCTGTTCTGTGTATCTACTTCCATGTAAGAGTCTGTTTTATGGGCCCACCAAGGGGGCAGGGACACAACCCTGCATGCCCTAATGACATGGCTGAATCAAAGCCCTAATCTTAATATAATTTAGTCAAAGACATCTCAGCTGAATCTAATACAACCAAAGGGTATCATGCCAAGAGGAACAGACCAGTATAGAAACATAATCAACATCTCTTTTTGGAATTCATAAATAATATCAAACTGCTACAATCCCTAAATGAAAAAACTGAACTGGACTGGCTATAAACTACGGAGTCTCATTTTCCAAACTGACCAGTTGAGTTCATTTATTTGGGGAAAGGTCATGTGGTCAGTATTTAGGCCACAGGGATTAAGAACATGGCTGTTTCTCTTGATTCCTGAAGTGCTTTGTTCAATGCTGATGAACTACATAAAATTTCAATCTTTAAGGACTGCAGCTAGAGTGACTGGTGAAGGGCCACCCACCAAAGAACTCACACTTAATTCAACTTCTATTTCTTGTATTATATATTCAGTCTAATGTCCATATATAGGATTATTGCTCACTACCATTTAGTAAACCCTTTTACTACTTTCCTCAAAGGATTCTTTATATGAAAGCTTTTGTCAACCAAACAAATATGTATTAAAAATGTATAAGTAACCCTCTAATTTTGTATTAATCAAAGACAAATATAACTGAGTGTACAATAAAAATAGTAATTTTCAAATTATATTAAGTTGCCTTGTTTAATTAGATGTTTGTTATTTAGCAATCCTGTGCTTTTGTTTTTGTTTTTGTTTTTGTTTTTTCATTTTCTTTATAATTAATAAGCACATGCCTTCCTTGGATACTAACATCTGGTCTTCTAGAGACCATAGAATGAGAACATATTTTTATAATCCATGATTTAAGACATCCAGCTCTATATAGCTCTTTTTTCTTCAGAAATAATTCCGGATACCTCTGGCAAGTCCCTCCTTTCAGGAGGCTTTTGTGGTTCATTTCATGCCATGTGCAGCAGTTTGATATTGTTTATGAATTCCAAAAATAGATATTGGATTTTGTTTCTAAACTGGTCTGTTCCTCTGGGTGTATTAGATTGTTTTAGATTCAGAGGTTTCACTTCTACTTTATTAAATCAAGATTGGGGCTTTTATTTGACCACATGGTTAGGGCTGCAGGGTTGGGTCCCCATCCCCTTGGTGGGGATAAAACAGACCTTCACACGGAGGTAAATGCACAGGGAAGGAGAACAGAGAGGGAAGAGAGACAGCTCATTAGACAGGGTCCTGCGGCCCTGGGAAGAGAGATGAGCCTGATAGTTCACAGCTGGCCTTGTGGAGAGAGCAGAGCAGCTGAGCTCAGAAAGAGATTAACCCCGGGGAGAGAGACAAACCTTTCAGAAGAAGCTGGGACCACAGAGCCTTAAGAGGAAGGAGAAAGGCTGAACTCTCTCAGACATTGCCTGCCATCTTGCATCAACACGTGGCAACAGACTTTGCCCCAAAGTACCTTGAGATGGACTCTTTAGGGCCTGGTAACTGTAAGCCTCTACCCCAAATAAATACCCTTCATAAAGCCAACAGAGTTCTGGTACTTTGCATCAGCATCCCTTGGGCTGACTAACACACTGTGGGTTCATGATTTTTTTTTTCCCATTTTCTGAAGGGCACAGAGAAAGACTACATTTCAAAGACGACTTGGATCTCACTGGTTCTGCATAATTAGTTCTAAAGAGTGGAAAATGGGAACATATGGTTACATACCACTACTAGGCTTGGTCCCAAATCCTCTGCAAGGTTTTTTTGCTCATTCTGTCTTTTCTCTCACTGACCAGCCAAATGCAGATGATCCATAACAGGACTTCCAGTCCAAGGGGGCAGCAACACTACTTAGAGGAAAACTTCCCTTCACCCAAATCTTAAGCTTGCTTTCAGTTGTGACATAAGGGAGCCATACAATTATATTGTGTGAAGTCCCTGAGCTTTCAGGATTTACTTGTTTTGGCACCTAGTGTTACTTACCCAGATTAATATAGCTTCCACCATCTTTCTACTCATTCTGTCCTTCTGAGGGACTTAAAAGGGAACCATTTTGTGAAACGAACAATTGACTTGGTTGATATCCACATACTAATGCTTCTGATGCTCTGAGTGTGAGACTGTGATAGGATAAATAATTGGATCCTCCCCATTTTACAGATAAGGGATTTCAGACTTAAAGGGTTTAAATGACTTGCCCAAAGTCATAATACTAATAATTAATACAGATAAGAATCACACCTAGGTCTCTCGATTCCATATCTTGACCTCTTTCTCCTGGACCATGCTGCCTGTTCGTCATGAAAGCTAAGGTCTTGCATCCCAGGTCATCAGGGCCAGATGTGATCAACTAATTGATGCCTATGGAAGAGGTTTCAACATCTTCTGAACATTCCTTGGAAAAACAACCTCTTTACCTTTTCATCTTCTAGAAGTATATACTCATCCTGCAACCCTTCTATTGTTTGATCCAGTGAGAAGAATTGTAAAGGCAGTCTATTGACTATGAGAATTAGTAAAGTGAACATGGTAAACACGTGCAGCAGAAGTAACCTATATCATGATGCTATCCAGCCATTTTAGTTTTATGTAAGATCAACCTGGCCCATACTAGCCTTCCTTATCAATTTCAAGATACTTTCAAATTTTTGTTTTGAAAAAGCACTGGTGTGAACTATTTTTCCATATAGGGTGAAGTTATGGAACTTGAAGAAATCAGTGTCAAAAATTAGCTATTTTTATGTGAATTTTACCTTAATTAAAAGAAATGTTTTCTTCTCAAAATAATTAGCAACACATATATATTTTTAGATATGCTAACTAAGCCAAAGACACATACTTTACTTTCTTGAGAATTAAATCAGTTTCTTTGAATATTTGTATTAAAATACAACCTTCAATCAATAATCTATTTGGGTCTGTGTTGATAAAGACAGCAAAAATCGATATATTATCTCTGTTTGGTACGTAGTTCATAATATATGCTCAGAAATTGCTTGCTGAAAGAATAAATGAATAAACAGCTGATTGAATTAATAAAATAATGGTTCTCAGCCTGGAAATTCTCATTATTAATCAGCAAAGTGAATCAAGACAGTTTTTTTTTTCCAATATTTAAAACAACATGGATGAACCTTGACATTATGTTGGGTAAAATAAGTCAGACACAAAAGGACAAATATTGTATGATCTCAGTGATTTGAAATAATTAGAATTAGCAAACTCATAGAGTCAGAATCTAGAAAATAAGTTACCAGGGGATGGAGTGCACATAGGGAATGGGAAGTTAAGACTTAAAATGTACAGGATTCCTATTTGGGATGATGGAAATGTTTTGGTAATGAATGGTGGTGAAGGCAGCACAACACTGTGAATGTAATTAATAGCCCTGAAATATATACATGAATGTGATTAAAAGGAGAAATATTAGATTGTATACATAGTTACAGAATAAAATTTTTAAAAATCCATGGAACTATACTACACAAACAGTGAATCCTAAGTTAAACCATGGGGTAGAGTTAATAGTACAATTATAAAAATATGCTATCATCAATTGTAACAAATGTTCCACACCAATGCAATGTGTTAATAATAGAGTGGTATATGGGAATCCTGTACTGTATGCGTGATTGTTCTGTAAACTTACAACTGTTCTGATAAAGAATAAATGGAAATGAAAAAAATAATGGAAAGAATACCAAAATAAATCTGACAGAAACGGAACATTTTCCCACAATACTGCTGTGCTGCGTTAGCTAAATCACCATGTGACTTTCCTTTTGCCTGGAATTGCATCCGATCAATATGGCATGTTGGATTTCTCAAGCTGAGTAGAATCTCTGATTGATTCTTATATGTCTGATTAAAAAGGAGGAAATGAATTAGCTATTACATAATCAATAATGAACAAACAAGATCTTTCCAGAAGTGTGACTAATAAAGGGAAACAGCAAACTGTATTACTGTTGTGGGCGAAAATGCTGTATACAATAGACAATTGTGGGAAATAAAGAACAGCACCTCCCTTAGCAGATATCTGACAGATGCTAAGAAATTACTGTCTAAACACCTTGGATAACACTGCATTAAAAAAGGCATGAAAAGGAGCAAATTAGTGGATAATCCAGGAGAGCACATACCTAGTTTGGTTCAATGTAAAACTTGGGGCCAAGTCTTCATTAGCGCTGCCAGGCAATATTCTGTTTTAGTTTATAAGAACTTTCTACTATTGTTACTTTTGAATCCAATCCTGTCAAAGAATGACAGTTCTTTTTTTCCTCAACCAAAAGAGACGTAAGAAGTCACACTCGCAACCTGCCTCTAATTCAATCTGAACTAAGCATGTCAACTGTTTTACCTTAGAATTGGTAGACTCAATTTTTTTCTGAACTATCCATTCCTCTGGGATTGTAAGGCTTAGTATAAATCTGAAAATCTCATGAAAACAGAATCTCATGAAATTTTCAAGGTCCTGTGCCTTGATCAGGTTGAAAGTATGCTGGCACAGCCAGCACTGGCTCCAGCCAAGTCATGGGTGCGTAGAGGGACTTACAAGTATGGAATGCAAAACAACTTTAGAAAGGAAGCTCAAAGTATTTTCTAAATTACCCAGAAGTGGTGCTATAATTTTGGGCAGTGGCTCAGGTATGAAAGTCCCTACTGAAAATGGATCTGTCCACTGATTTCTGGCATGTTGATGCTTAATGGAAAGGAAGTACAGTTCCCCTTTTTCCTCAAGGTCACCCAAGAGTATTAATCTCTCCAACACAAATATCACCCTTCAGTTCTCATTTACTAGGAAATGAAGAGCCAGAAATAAAATTTTCTTGTCTCTTTAAGAAAGAGAACCAATAATTATTAGGGACCTCTTTGTGCCTGTTATATATATATGATACAGTTTATATATGTTATCCCATATAATAATCATGACAACTATTTAAAATAAACATTATTGGGAACCGGCTGTGGCTCAATTGGTTGGGCTCTGGTTTACCATATGGGAGGCCCCGGTTTTGGTTCCTGGGGCCTCCTATCAAAGGCAAGCCGCCACGTGGTAAGCTGACACAGCAGGGGGAGATAAGCAGACAGGGAAAAACGCAAAGCAAATGAACACAGCGAGCACAAGCAGCAAGGGGGGGGGGATATATAAATAAATAAAAATAAATCTTTAAAAATAAAATAAAATAAAATAAACATTATTATTCTAGTGTCACTGAAGAGACTCAGAGAGAGTCAGTAACTTATCCAAAGTCACACATCCAGTGAATATAATAGAGGTGGGATTCAAACCTAACTGACTTGAAAGTCCAAGTCTCTTTCAGGATGTGGAAAAATTGCATTGAAGGTTGCTTTTGAATTTTGGAATGTAATTTATTTTTTGAAAGATTCCTCTAATTTTTAGTTTATTTCTAAAACATGCATGCAATTCCTCCTCATTGATTACAATGACTCAGATTCCATTTCCCCAATCAAAAGCAAGGTCACCAAACTCAATGTGTGTTAAGTAATAATCTTTTAACCCTTGTAATTTCTAACTGGCAGCAGAAACCAAAGAATTCACCCAATGATCACTGATAACAAATGAATTTTCTTTGCCCCATATGCCGTCATTTACTCCTAGGCAGGTAAATTATTTCTGACTACCCTTAGGTAATTGAATGGCTCATTATAGATAACTTGTAGGAATTGGGTTCCATTCACCGGTCCTGGAATTTGCTATGAGATTAATTAGCATTGAGATTAATTTCTATGGCAGCCCCTTAATTCTATAAGTTGTGGTTAAATTACTGGAGGTATCATGGGAACCCAGGTAGGACAGAGGCACAGCTAAATTTGAGACTGGAAATGTTAAGTAATTTTTCCAGCTTTACAGTACTGGTAAGTGGCCAATGATTTCAGTCTACATCTATGATTACAAAGCATGGGATCTTTAATGATAAGCTACACTTTTTGGCTTTGAGCAACTAATATCTCTAGGATTCCATTTTCTCATCTGTACAATGGGGATGATAACACCCGATTCACACAGCATTAGTGAGGAGGACATGCCAGTGTATGCTAAATATGGAGCTGAGTGCAGGGCATGTGACTGGAGCTCTGCAAGTGAGTACTGAGGTTTGCAACAGTAGTTGAAGCAGCAGCAGCAGTGGTTCAGTTGTAGTGGACTTTGGCAGAGAAACAGTGCTTGAAATTCAGGCATTTATGCTCAGCTGAGTGCCCTTTCCAATAAACCATGTTTTAATTTCTTCAAACAAAATCCATTATTTGTGGAAGATAGTTTGGATATTTTGGCAATATACGATCAGACTTACTGTTTTTATTAAAAGCTTACATATAATATTTTCTTATGGTTCGTTTGTGACTTCCTTTTTGAAAAAAGAAAAAGAAAGAAAAGAAAAACAGCACACACACATTTGAATTCAATTTCCATATCTTCAAACGACTAACCATGTTATCTTCTGCAAGTCGTTTTGTTCCTATGAACCTTAAATTCTTCATCTGTAAAAAAAGGGATAATAGGCTTCCTAAAAAAGTAAGGGATCGTTGTACGGATTAACATTTTAAAACAAATGTGAACATACCATTTAATCGTAAAGTGATTCACTTTCTGCACCAATTGCAAGGGCTTTATCTGACTGTCAGTCTGAGTAGCTGAGAGTAGGTTTGGAGTCACAGACTGGGCTTCTTACTTAGCATGTGCCTCTCATAGGAACGTGGGCAAGACCCTCTGTCAGGTGTAAGCCTCTATGTCCACATACACTCCATAGGGTTATTTTTTAAATCAAAATGGATAAAGTATGCAAAGTGCTTCTCATATAGTACATTTAAGAAATTGTAGTTATTGCAATTATTTTTATTAGACCTGAGAACATAAAGCTACAAAATATTTAGTTATATTAGTCTTAATACTCTTAGCTACATCCAGTAAAGAGTAAAATTACTCTTTTTTTCATCCCCAGTTTCTGTCCAATGCCTAAAATTGTTTTCTCAGGCTCAGAGGCATCAATATATGTGATTATTGGCTTTGAGGGAACCATAATGTACACCTTCAGACTTTTAGCAAATTTATGACAATTTATAAGCGGGACAGGCTGCTCTGTTAGAAGCAAGTGCTTATTATAATAAAAATAAGGGGCACTCTTGGCCTGTTGGAGAAGGGCATGGAAAGTATGCCAAGGTTTGTTCCTGTGGTTAAAGCAGCACTTAAGCAGAAGCCCTGGAGGCTGTTAGCCATCACTGTCATGCTGGCTGATAGTGACAGGGTGACATCGATTCACATGGACAACTTTATTTATGTCTCCAGCCAAAACCTGATCACTTTGCTGATTCTTCCTTAGTTTCACAGGTAGCGAATGACAGTCATTTAAAACCTCAAACTTTGAAAGTCAATGCACTAGAGCTCAAAGAGAGACTGTCAAAGCCAGTCAGATACTCTAGGGTCATTATGGATTAAGCTGTCAAGTCTTGAGGCTTAATTTCTGCATATGTATGTGTGTGCTTTAGTTGAGGGGCTGCTGTGGTAGACACATAGATGTCGTCCCAGTTACCCCTGAAGGAAGGACTTGCTGCCCAGCTGTGGGACCTTTGGTCAAGCTGTTAGTTCCTTCAGTGTCTGCCTCAGCCCTGAGAACTGTCTTCCTGAAGAGCCCACCTTTCCTGGGAAGGCAGCATTTACGACTGAGTAAGGCAAGGGTATAAAATCTTGCTCTAAAGCTGCCCATTCAGTTGGCTGATGTTGGCTCAGGCTTTGTCAGGCATGCATTAGAGTTGAACTTCTCTTTCTGCCCAACCCTACCCCCTCTCTGTCCTCCCATGGGTATTAAATCCTAATCAACATCTTGTACCCCAGATCCCCTTTCAACATCTTCTTTCAGAGAACTCAATCTGAGAAATGTGGTATGTGGAGTTGTCCAAGAAAGCAGGAGACAAAATAAGGTTTGAACCTGGATTAACAATGGGAACCCCATCATTTACAATAGGTGGAGTTGAATTCAGTCAGGCCCTGGCAAAAGCTAGTCATCCAATTGGTAAAAGTTTTACCTGTGGTGAACTGAGAGGGTATATTTGTAGAAGGAAATCCGCTGGTGGTCATGAAGTATCAGGGAATTGGGATGAATAAGAAAGCAGTACCTGTAAAGATAAGGAATTGGATGATTATTTTGGAGCATAATTGCAGTTGTAAAAAAGAAAATGAAAAGATGAGGGAGTAACATAGAATTATCTTGCACCAAAACTCATCAGCAACTGCTGGTAACAAAACCAAACCATGACAGTTGCCACTTCTCTTTGTGATACATTGTAGAACAGGGGATCTCTGTAAAAGTAATGCAAGTGTTTATGAAAATATATGCACACAACACATTGTAGGCTAAGGACTAACACCTACTATATACTCAATAATTACTCTTTATATATTTACATGTAAGTAAATATATATTTACAGCAAATTCATTCCTAGAATTTTTTCTTTAGGTAATATGCAACAACTACTGGTTTCTGAAGGTGTGATTACCATTATGTAATGAGTTAGAATTGAAACAAAAATAATTTCTACTGTAACTAGGTAATGCATCTTTTTTAATTTTCTAGGTTTCTGAAACAAATGCGATGAAATGGTTCAGTTTCAACAATGGAAAATTATTATCTTATGATTTGAGGCTGGGAAATTGTGCAAATCAAGACATCATTAAGGTGATGCTATCTTCCAAGAAGACGCTGCCATGATCCTTTGCTCCTCTGCCACATGGCAAGGCAAATGGCATCATCTGCTGATCTCTCCCTGGTTTTCATTGATTTTAGCATCTCGCATCCATGGCCTTTTCTCTCTTTCTCAGAATCCCATTGTCTTCTAAAGGACTCAAATAATAGGGTTAAGACCCATCCTGATTAAGGTGGGGCACATCTTAACTGAGGTAACCTCATGAAAAAGTCCTACTTACATTGGGTTTATATCACAAGAATGGATTAGATTTAAGAATGTTTTTCTCTGGGGGACATACAGCTTCATACTACCACAGCATCCAAGTACATCATTCAAAATTTACATAAGGATATATAGTGAAAAATGTCTCCTGGAAGTGTTTTCTTTTTCCCGTGTAAGTCTTCAGAGATTTGCTATTCAAATCAAGCATTCTAACTGCTTCTTCATTTTTAACACAATGCTATCGTTCTATACACTTATATCTTCACTTTGCTTCCCCCCCTCCCATTTAACATAATGGACTCTTCATTATGAGAAAGGAGGTTCCTTTGTTTAGCAAACATTTTTATCAATATATAACATATATACAGAAAGATGCATGGGTCCTATGTGTGAAACTGAATGATTTTGTGACAGCACCTATGTGACAAAATAAACCATTGTCTGAACCCTAAAATGTTCCTCTTTGCTCCTTCCTGATCACTACTCACTCTCTTTTCTCCCTGAAGTTTATCCGGAGTGCTAACATCCATCATCACTTAGTTTTGCTTTTCTTTTTGAACATTATATGAATAAAATCATACAACATTTTTTTTTTCATTTGATTTTGGCTCAACAATTTGTAAGATGCATCCATACCACTGCTTGGTCATTTTCATTACTGTAGAGTGTTTTTTTTTTCCATGAATATAACATGATTTATTTATTCACCCCACTGTTGTTCATTCTAATGTAATATTTAGATTGGTACTATCATGAATAATGCTGCTAAGAACATTCTTGAACAAGTGTTTTGATAAATACATGATGGAAGCTGTCCAATGTAATCAACCTATCACCAGGTAGCAGGCTGATCACCTCAGTGAATGGTGCCACATGGGGCCTGAGTTTGGGTCTCTGCTCCTGGCAGATAGGGCAATCTGAAGTGGCCATAGCCAAGTCAGCCTTGGTGAGGAGAAGCCCATGTTGTTAAGCCCATGCATAACTTCCATCCCTACCACCATGGCCATTTTGTTCATGAACCCAATGAGCAATGACATGAGTGGCTCTGGGAAAGAGGCTGAGCATTAGCCACAGAGCAGATCATCTTATCCACATGATTATTAAAATCTTCCTCTGCTGAAGTCACCCTCTGGTGAGGATTCACATGGGATACAAATATTTTCATGTTTTTTGGCCCACTCAGAAATGTCTATCCACATACCTCTTCCGCAGACCTCTTTGTTACCAATTTTCCAATCATATTCCTTCCAAGTTCCTGACCATCCAGCCAAACCATTAGCAACAGTCCATGAATCAGTTTACAAATGTACCCCTGGCCATTTCTTCTTCTAAGCAAAATGAACAACCAGGTGCACTGCTCAAAGTTTTGCCCACTGGGAGGATTTGCTCTCACCACTGTCCTTCAGGGATGTCCCAGAAAAGGGCTACAGGGCTGCAGCTGTCCACTTTTGGGTTGTACCTGCATATCATGTAGAACCATCTGTATACCAGGCCCGAGTTTTTTCTTCCTCAGTCAACTGATTGTAAGGAACTCCCCAAGAGGCCATAGCTGTGGATTGGGAAAGAAAATGTAACGTGCCAGAAGTGGTGATGATTTTGGCCACTTTCTCATGTAATTCATTCGTGCTTCAGGACCCGCTTGAGCCCTGTCTTGTATATACTTCCACTTTATGATGGAATGTTGCTGTGCATTCTCAACTTTATGGTTTGGTGGGTCAGACAATCCCCAGCTCATGATAGGCAACTTAGATCTCATGATAACTTGGTGACCCATGGTTAAATACCAAATACATGGTACACAGTAGAAGTAGAAGGCACAGTAGAAGGTCAAAAGCTCTTTCTCAAAAGGAGAGTAGTTATCTGCAGAGGATGACAAGTTTGCTCCAAAATCCTAAGGGTCTGTGTTGTGATTCTCTCACAACATGGCCTGCCAAAATCTCCATGCAGCATCTCTATTTGCCACTGACATGTCCAGCACCATTGAATCTTCTGGGTTTTATGCCCCAAGTGGCAGTGCAGCTTGCTCAGCTGTGTGGACCTGTTGCAAAGCCTCCCCTTGTTCTGGTTCCACTCAAACCTAGCAGCTTTTCTGGTCACTCAGTAAATGGGCTGGAATAGCACATCCAAAGGAGGAATATGTTGCCTCTAAAATCCAAAAATCCAAGGAGTCCAACTAAGCATTGTGTCTCTTTTTTGGTCATAGAAGCAGCCAGATGCAACAGATTATTCTTGATTTTAGAAGAGATATCTCAACATGGCTCACACCACTGAACACCTAGAAATGTCACTGAGGTCAAAGTCCCTTGTATTTTTGTTGGATTTTTCTCCTATTCTCTCTCATGCAAATGTCTTACCAATAAGTCTAGAGTAGTTGCTACTTCTTTTTCACTAAGTCCAATCAGCATGATATCATCAATATAATGGACCAATGTGATGTCTTATAGGAGGGAGAGATGATCAAGGTCCTTGCTGACACTAATATGACATAGAGCTGAAGAGTTGATATACTGCTGAGGTAGGACAGTGAAGGTAATTGCTGGCCTTGCCAGGTGAAAGCAAACTGTTTCTGGTGGTCTCTATCAACAGCAATTGAGAAACAAGCATTTGCTAGCTTTTTAGCTGCATACCATGATCCAGGAGATATGCTGATTTTCTCCAGCAATGATAACACATCTGGGACAGCAGATGCAATTGGAATCATTACATGATTAAATTTGTGATAACCCACTGTCCTCCTCTGAGATCCATATGTTTTCTGCACTGAATAAATAGGATAGCTGAATGGGGATGTGGTAGGAACCACCACTCCTGCATTCTTCAAGTCCTTGATGGTGGCACTGATCTCTGTAATCCTTTCAAGAATCCAGTTTTGCATTTGATATACTATTTTTCTAGGTAGGGGCAGCTCTAGTGCCTTCCACTTGGCCTTTCCTACCATAACAGCCCTCACTCCACAAGTCAGGGAACCAGTGTATGGTTTCTGTCCTCCCTTTAACAGGAGACACCCTGCCAGTTGCTGAATATGTCTATTACAGGTATGCATTCTGGAAATGGAGAAATAAACACAGAATGTGTCCAAGGACCCACTGGACCCACAGTGTAATGGACTTGAGATAAAACTCCATCTATCACCTTACCTGTATGAGCCCCCACTCTGATTGATAGACCCCAGTGATGTTTTGGGTCTCCTGGAAATAATGTCCCTTCTGAGCCTTTGTCTAATAATCACCAAATAGTTTGATAATTTCCTTTTCCCCAGTGCACAGTTACCCTGGTAAAAGGCTGTAGGTCTCTTTGTGGAAGGCTGGGAGGAAGATAAATAGTATAAATTTTTGGCAGGGTAATGTGGTCCTTCCCCAAGGAGACCTGGCTTTCCCCTCATTCAAGAGGCTCTGGGTCTGTAAACTGTCTCAAGTCTGGAAATTAATTAAGGGCTATGATTCTCTGTTTCTGTAATCCAAGTTATCTTTTGTTCACTTGACTGCTTATACAGATTACATAGGAATTTAGTAGACTACCCATCTATTTTACTTTTAGTTACCCCATGATCTATTAGCCAATTTCATGTATCTATGCAGCTCAGAATATTTTGGTTGCTTCTTTGAGTCTACTTTTCATTGTGGTAGCCAGGCACACCATGTATTTGGCATTTGAGTGCTGCTACTTGGCTTCTTTCTGGCCCTAGATCCAATCATCCCCATAGTGTTTAAGAATCTGAGTTCCATGACAGCAGTTTCCATAGTAATATCTGAACTACAGAGAAGAGCAACCACAGAGCTCAGTCAGGGAAGATGGAGTTAGCCTCAAATTTATTCCTCACAGTCCTGGTGAAAGGTGTGCCCTCTGGACATTCCTGGGATTGGTGGTCAGGTCTTAGATGGTAAATTCATTCTAACATTCCAATCCCTCTGAGGCTTTGGATCCCATCATCTACAGTATACTAGGGAAATTCTGGTATCTTGACCTCAGGCAGTATCAGCCATCTTTTGTTCCATGTTTCAACCAGCCACTGGAAGAAACTGTTAGAGCCCTTTCTAACCCCTTGAGCTACAACATTGAATCCAAAATCTTGGCTTAGTGGGCCCATATCAATAAATTTCACCTGATTTATCTTTATATTCATTCCACTATTATCCCATATCCTCAATATCCATTTCCACACATATTTCCCTGATTTTTGTCTATATAAATTGTAAAACTCATGGACTTCTTTTGGTGTATAGCATACTTTCTCATGGGTCACAATTTGTACTTCACTTTTGGGGGCTTATTGTGACTTTAGGTGGGGAGGAAGTTGGATTGCTGTCTCTTTAGGGCCGACCATTATAGGCTTATCTGGCAAAACCTCAGCAGAATTTAGGGTTTCAATGTCCCCACTGACAACATCATCAACCCATATGTCTCCATCCAAACCTTTTGGATCCCACTGCTTTACAATCAGTGCCCTTACTTTATCATCAGACACCCTGCAAGGTTGAGATTTTAGTTTCCCTTCTAACTCTGCTTCTCACACGAGACTCTGAGTCTGGTTTTCAGAGACCTCAAGTCTGTATCTTCATGAAACATGATTTTCTTTCAAAGCACACGTAGAAATTTTCACATGATTCATGCAGTGCTTAAGTTGTAAATTTAAACCCTTCAGCTCATTCCTTTCTTTGGTAATTGTATCCAGCATATTTAGGAACAACCAGCCAACATCCCTGTACATTTTAACTCCACAAATGGTATTAAAAGCACTCTCACCCAGAGCTTTGCCTCTTTTAAGCATAGAAGTAGTCATATCCAGTGATGATATTTTGTGTGTCTCTATTGCCAACTCACACCAATAATCAAGTGGCCTCTTGATTATTGGAAACAAAGTCATTATTGCCCTTGGATCTAATCAGAGAACAAACATACAAAAATCCCAGAACCAATTAAGAACTAAATAAGAAACCCCATTTTTAAGATTCTGTTTCTCAAGAACCACTCCCAGTACCAAGCAGTATTATTCAGGGTTCTCTGGGGAAATAGAACTGACAGGAGATGTTTGTAAATAGTATGAGAATTTATAAAATTGCTTCACCAGACCATTGGGGATGCATGAGTCCAAATTCCATAAGGCAGGCTGTAAGCCAGAAAGTCCAATGAAGGCTCTTGATGAGTTCCCCAGGAAACACTAGCTGTCTGCAGTAGCGATGGAGATTCTCTTTCTGAAAGCTGAAATCACTTCTCCTTTTTAGACCTTCAACTGATCAGATGGGACATCTTTCCTTGCTGATGGCAATATCCTCAGTTGATTGTAGATGGATTCAGCCATATATGCAATCAACTCACTGATGATTAAAGGCCACAAAATGCCCTTGTACTACAATTAGCCCAGTCCTTGCTTGACCAAACAACTAAGTATCATGACTTGGCCAAGTTAACACATTAGCCTAACCATAACATTGGCCATTTTTGTCTAGCTCCTAATTTAAGAGGGAAGATGGTAATTCTTAGTGAAGGCATTTTGTAACATCCTTTACAAATTAAGGATATTCTCTCCTATTTTTAGTTATTAAGGATGTTGCTTAAAAATTATTGAATGCACCTTCTGAAACTTACAAGATATTTATATTTTTTCTTTATTGTGTTAATGTGGTGAATTGTATGATTAACTTTGAATTCTAAACATATTTTTCACTCCTGAAATTAACCAAACTTTGCCATGATATATTATATATGTGTGTATACACACACACACGCACACACACACACACATATATATTTCTGGATTTAGTTTAAATTTATATATATATATATGTTCATTAAGATGTTTGGAAATTTTTGTTTCTTACAGCATCCTTTCAGGTTGTGATAATGAGGCTATTTTGGCATTATAAAAACAGTCAAGAAGTATTCCCTCATTTTTCTGTATTCTAGAGGAATCTCAGTTTAGTGTTCTTTCTTGTTTTCTCCAATGTGGTAGGGATCATCAGCAAAGCCATCAACACCTAAATTAATTTTTTTAGAAATATGTGTTTTGAATATGAATAAAATTTTACTAAGAGCAGAAAGATTATTCAAATTTCTTTTTTCAGTATTAGAGTTGTTATGATTTTAAAAGAAATTTTTAAATTTTATCTAAATGTTTATTTTATTAGCCAGAATATTGTTTAAAATATTCTTACCTCTTTAATCTTTGTTAGATATAAAATTAAATATTTTTAAAAATTCCTGATATTGACTACACTTGTTACAGATTGAAATGCATCTTCCCCAAAGAATGTTCAAGTCTTAATCCCTGGTCCTGTGCAGTAAATCTATTTGTTAATAGGACCTTTAAGGATGATTTTAGTTAAGATAAGGACACCTGGATTGATTAGGGTGGGCCCTAATCCAATACGTCTGGTGTCCTTGTAAGGTGAAGAAATTTGGACACAGTAGAGAGACAGAGGCACAGAGAGAGGTGGCCATTAGACAGAGGCAGAGATAGAATTATGCCACCAGAAACTAAGAAACACCATGGATTGTCAGCCACCCACGAGAATACAGGAGAGAGTCAAGGAATGTATTCTCTCCTTTAAGAGGAGGCATGGCCCTGCTGATACCTTGATTTCGGATCTAGCATCCAGAACTATGAGACAATAAATTTCTAGCTAAGCCAACATTTCTGTGGTACTTTGTTACAACTTCTTTAATTATTTTTGACTAATCTTCCCAGTGGTTTATCAATTTTAATAGCTGTTTTAAAGAACCAAATGTTGGCTTTACCTATCATTTCTTTAGATTGTTCGTTTTCTCTTTCATTAATTTCTGCTTCTAGCTTTACATTTCTTTTACATTTATTTCATTGTTAATTTTTGTTCTATTTTTGTTTTTTATAATAAATGCTTAGATTATTGAATTCAAACGTCTTTATCTTCTACTGTATACATTTAGAGTTATAAATTTAGGGTTATAAATTTTGTTTTTGTGTTATAAATTTTGTTTTAAGCACAATTTTAGCTGCATTCCACAAGTTCTGATTTAGTTCATTTTCATTTTTACTCAGTTTGTTTTTATAGCTAAAGATATTGTAAAACTTGGACCATGTTGCCCTGATATGTGAAAAGACTAGATTTTTCAGTTGTTGGCTGCAGTATTCTACATATGTCAATTATTTAATTGGCCAATTCTAATAGTTGCAATATCTTTACTGAGTTGTCTGCATATTCTATCATTTAATGAATGAGACAGGTTGATACCTTCCAATATTATTGTAGATTTTTCCTATTTCTGCTTTCAGTCATATCAATTTTGCTTTGTTTAAATTGAGACCTTGCTAAGTGTATATAAATGTAGATATCAAATCTTCCTGTTGGAAATTTTTTCACTATGATTGATCCCTTTTTATTTCTAAAAATTTTTCTTGACTTAAATTCTACCTTTATGATATAAAGATAACTAAATACATTTTGTTCCATGGTATATAAAATTTTATTTTTTTTCCAAAATTTCTGAATCTTTTTATTAAATTGTATCTCTTGTAAGCTGCACATAGTTAGGTTATTTTAATTTTTACCTACTCTGAAAACTTTTGATTTTTAATTAGAATATTTATTTAGTTATTCCATTTTTAAATTCAAGAATTTTATTTTTTATAAATTTCTGGTTATGTGCACAAATTGTCTGTCATTTAATTTCTTGAAGATGTTAAACACAGTTACTTAAAATTCATGTCTGATAACTCCAACAGCGCTAGATTTCTTGAAATTCTTTTTTTTTCTTTTGGTTTGGTCATTTGTTTCATTTTTGTATTCACAATTATTTTTTATAGTCTTACAGATATCCTATTGAAAACTTTAAAAGTATTATGAGGCTCTGGATGATATAGTCTTTGTCCAGAGAGATTTTCACTTTGACTCTGTAATGCAGAGATAGGGGCAGTGCCCCTCAATGTAGAAGAGGTTGAGCTGATTCAAATCTGTGTTTTAGTCCTTGTGAGGGTTGTTCTAGTTCCAGTTTGCTTAAGAACCACAGTTAGCTAGTGGCTACTATATTGGTCATCATAGGTCTACATCCTCCACTAACTCAAGGTTGCTATTTCCTTTTCAAATAAGGAATATTTTTATACTTCTAAGATAGAATGGAGAGGAATGGGTCTAGCTCAGTAGTTGAGCACCTGCTTCCTATGTGTGAGGTCCCAGTTTCAATCCCTGGTATTGCCATTAAAAAAAAAAGGCTAGAATGGAAAATTAACGAAGATTTTAAACATAATGAATAACTTAGCTCCAGGAAATCTCTCATCACTACTACAAAGATATAGTTTATAAGTCTAAAAGCATTATAAATGTTGTCAATAATAATTTAAAAGTTGTAGTTTATCCGTAAACGTTGCATTCACATATTCAATGTTGGTAAAGAAAAGAAGGTATACAACGAAAAATTTCTTTTCCTCTTCTGTCCCATTCACTGAGTTCACCTCACCAATACCTGCTGGTTTAGCTTTCAAGATATATTTTTAGTTATCTATTTAAATTGCATCAAATATCAGGTAAAGATCACCTACTTATGTTTTCAGGTCTGATGGGATGTATAGGGAACAGGTTTATGTAAAGAACTATTTAGTACATTCCCTTATAAATCTTACTGTTAATGTCCTAAATATTTCTGTTCTCCAAGAAGTTTACTGTTATTTCTTGCTTGGTTTCCACCTCTAAGACCTTGTGTCCATCGTTTCCAAGATTATTAGATAATTTTGGAACTGCAAGTGAATGCTTAAACATGCCATGAGTGCTTTTGCTTATTCTCCTAATAAAGTAATTTATCAGAATACCAAATGCCTTCCATTTATTTTGTACATTATTTTGCATATGTTCTTGTGTGCATGCTTGTTTAGAACAGTGGCTTGAAACTTGCAATACAGAGGCTATATGTTAGATAAGACTGATGGTAGGTGCTGAGAAGAAAATTGTAGAACGTATCAGCGCTGGTTTAACCAAAAGAAAATTCAGCTGTTATAATGATTTGTTAGAAAAACAAGACAACCATTTACCCTAAAGACAATAATTTACTAATTTGATAGCTTTAATGAATATTTATTTTTAAAAATCCTTACAGCCTATTGTGATAGGTTGGTTTATGCATCCCAATAAAAACAATGGTTCTTAATCTTAATCCATGTCCCTGTGGGTATGACCCCATTATAAATAGGACCTATTGAATTGTTCTTTTTATTTACGGTATGGCTCAACTGAATGAGGGTGGTTCATAGTCTGGATCCCTGGAGGTTTTATAAGGAGAACTTGGAAGTCACAGAAGTGGGAAAGGAGAAGAATTCACCACGTGACCAAAGGCTGAAATACAAGCCAAGGAACACCAAGAGTTGCCAGTGGCCAGCACCTGAATGCACAGACTCCTGGAGAAAAAATCCCGATGCTGATGCCTTGGATTTTGAATTTCTCTTAGCCTCAAAACCATGAGCCAATAGATCTCCCATAATGTTTAAGCCTATGCATTGTGTGACATTGAGCTGCTATGACACCTATATTTTAATGAATTTTCTGAAGTTCTAATTGAAGCAATCTTTCCAACAATGACTATCTATTAATTTAGCCAAAAGAGAGAGTTTCATTTAAAAATTCTCAGTGTATAGTTTCTTTAGAATCTGACCTCAGATTACACTTTATCCTATTTGAGAAATGCATCAACCAGCATTCGGTTAGAAAATAGTTGTTCTCCTTTACCGGAGAAGTAAATCTTTGTATCACTTATCTTCTTAACATCAAAATTGTATGCTAAACAATCCTAACAAAACACTCTGGTTGAGAGTACGTCAAAAAGATCAGACTTATACTTCTCAAGACAGCCATAACTTGGCCACAATGCATGTAATTAAGGTATCACTTTAACAACCTGTACAATAACACAATTCTATAAATGTGTAGGAAGCGGTGAGTTATGGCAGTTATGGGTGCACCCTATGGTGTTAAATTTTCTCTGTGTCAAGCAGCCATATTCACAGCCAAACAATGTGTCTTTAAGGGACATGGAGTGACAGCTGTCTGCTGATATCCCTATCTCTACATGGTCTCTTGTAAATCCCTCTTCCCTTACCATCTGAGTCTTGCTCTCCTGTTAGACAGTGCGACATGCTCCACAGCTCACTTTGAAAATGATCCCTGTGGCCTCCTTGGGCTCTTTAGAGAGAAGGTAACATATAACTACCAAGTCATACCGAGGGTTTTATTGAAAAAATAAGTCATTTGGTGTATACACACAACAAAATCTCCTTAGCCTTTCTCTGGAGGATATCTGATTCTGAGCTGGAGTTTTCCCTCGAGAAAAGTTCAGGCAAGATACTGTGAAGTGAGACTAAAAGGCGATCGTGGGGAAACTGCACTATGAAGAGAATATATATCAACTTTTATAAAATAAGAACAGACTCAGGCTTACAAAGCTATTCCTTTAAAAATATATAAGAATAAGTAAAGCTAATAGAAAATGTAATCTCTTGTCACAGGCATGATTAGAATATCCTGATTTTATTCTGGGGTTGCTAGCCTATCAGTGGTTCCTCTTGTTGCTTTGTTTATCTGCATTTGTTGCTTGGCAAAATGGTGTTTATGTCCTTGTTAGCTTCTTTTACTTAATCTCTACTTCCATTGAACTTGCTTCTATAGCACGTGGCTAATCTAAAGTATCCTTCTCTTTTGCCTGAAAAAATTCCCCTAGGAAAGTCCATAATGCTTGATCCCATTTGTTTTGATGCCTAAGGATTAGAATAATGGAAGTGGGGTGGGGTTGAAGGTAGACAGTAAGAGAGAGGAGGATGAATTCTATTCTATCTTTAGTTTTTTTCTCTGAAAGAGGTCATCTAGGTGGCAGGCTGAGGTAAGAGAATCAGCAGCTCTACTCTTGTAAAATTCTTTGATCTGCTTTGGGAATTGGTAGCTCAAGAAACTATTGAGGCTTTCAGAAATGCATTCTCAGTGAGAGCCCCCAAATATTCTCCAAAAAGAATATCACATAAAACGAAACATGAAATTCAAGTCCCAGTAAAGACACTGAGACAAGGCACTTGCCCTAAGATTTGTTTCATTGCTTAGAGAAACAGGGGTAATAATATAAACTAGCTCATATTGTTCTTGTGGGCACTCAAGGAAATGATGTATGTGTGTTGACCAACAAACAGCTGACTTTCTTTTCTAATTATTGTTAGTTAATACCATTATTTACTAAGGATAGTATGTATTATTGCCTAAAGATGAGAATGGGACCAGTGAGTACTGGGGAAGAAAACAAGGTATTTATATACTGTTTCTATGTTGAGCTTGTATGGGTTACTACATGTCATAGAAAACAATATTTCAAGTATTTAAGGATGTGGGACATCATCTATGAGCTCTACTTCTAAGTTGATTTGAGTGAGCTTGCTTTCATCGGGAACCACTCACCCACATGAGCCAACTGATTCTCACAACAACATAACAGTCTCCCAAGATCAGGGTAGGTTGCTTAAAGCAGAACAACTGCCTCTGTTTATTCTGTAAATCTAACCCATGAAAAACCTAGAATTTAGATCTGCTGAGTCTGTAGTCTACACCAATCCTTGAAGCTCTTTATATTGCAGCCTTTGAGAACAGAATAAAACCACCCCCATTTGAAGTCTATCTAGCTGGTCTCTAAGAAGATCTCCAAATTCTAAGTGAGCTGAACATCAACTTTAGAAAGGCAAAGTGAAAAAGAGTTGATATATAAAAATGATGCTAACCCCAGAGCCAAGAAGGCTTCCCTCTGAGACAGGATGGATCACATGCCAGGCTTAGAAGCTTCCTGTTGCTGCAAGGTATTGTGTGGTTGCTAAGATTGAATACCCAGAGCCCCTCTATTTGGAATCATGAATAAAATCCTGTGCCACCATTGATAAGACTGTTACCCTTGGATTTGGATCAAATTCCGTTTGGGAGGCTGCATTTCCCATCTAATTTTCAATGGCTTCATATAATTCCATCTTGCTTTAAGTTATTCTGCCATTAATCATTTACCTCATTTCCTCTCATACTTTAGAAACCATAGTAATAAAAACTCATCATATAATGGCTAATCTACTGTGCCAAGCCAAAACAAAACAAAGCCTCCTTTAACAATGGCTCTTTAAAATATCTCTCACCAGTTCCTCAGCATAATGCAGGAAAAGGAACATTGTCCTGTTACACAAGAGAAATTTCCTTGAAAAATATGGAGTCAAGGACAGAAATTGACCTAATTAATTACTAATAATTACTAATATGTTATTTTTAATTAATGGTTCAGATATTTTTCCACTTCCATTTGAGGGTTTTTACTGTTTAACTTCTGTACATCTTTTTGTGGGTTTTTTTTTTTCATCTTGGTTGTTTGGGTACAGCTATTGATAAGGCATAAGAAGTGACTTTAGGTGTCATTTGTAACCATGTAGAGCTCAAAAACACCTGCTGACATCAAATCTATTGCATTTGCTGAGTCATCAGCCACATGGAAATGTTCCCTATTTGTTCTTCAGCTTGGGGTGCTGAATTCAGAGATGGATTTCAGATGACACAAGTGGCTGAGCATCGCTCATATTATCTCAAGCTTCTGTCTTATTTGAACCTGCAGATATTGATACCCTTGTACTTACTTGGTCTTAACAATCAGATCTTGGAATTTAAGCATCATTTAGTCAAATAGTTCATGCAAATATATTATTGTGATTTGTTGCTGAATGAGAGTGGTTCCTTAGGACAACAAGGGATCATCTAATCTTGAAATAGGAGAAATCGAGCTGGCATTGACTATCCCTCTCCAGCCACCCAAACGTATGCAAACAGAGACACACACACACACACCAACACAGTTGAAGTAGAAGTCACATCAGTATCCATAGCCTTGTGGCTCCTTTAGCCTCTCGGCTGGACCACTTCCATTGAATGTATATTCATAACTCACATCTTTACTGCATAGCCCGAGGGAGGAGTGGGATTACAGGAAAAGAATATTTGTTTGGTGTCACACTTTCTTATTTCATCTCCAGAAATGCTCTGTGAATTTGAGGGACTGAGCTCTTAACCTTATTTGTTCTTAATCTCAGAGTTCTTAATACACATTTGTAAAATGGACATGCAGTCAAGTATTTCCAGACATCCATATTTTCTCAAATCACCTCTCTTTATGTTCCTATGCTTATTGTTTTCAAAGTGTACTTACCAGGCTTCCCTGGGCTTGGTTTCTGCAGTCGGAGAAGCAAATGGTTCAAAAAAAAGAATTCTGATCTTGACTCCTCTGTACTTCTGGACCACACCAGTGATTTTTGAAGGTAAAAATCAATGACAATAACAACCAATGAAAAATAAATCCTTAGAATCCTCTGTGGTCAGTGTGCATCCGTTGGAATAGTTGTGTCTCAATTCAACCCCAATTAAACGTATGCAGAAGCTAACAATAGCATTCATGAGTAAAGGATGATCATGAGCAAGTGTGAAATGGTTATGAACTCTCTGGCTGAACAATAGCAGGCTTTCCTATTTCCCCAGTTTGATATTAATTATTACATTTCCTTGCTAAGCACTAGGAGAATAGAAAGTTCATCTAAAAATAGGTCCTGAAAATTTCATAGCAAAATAGATAACCAATATCCCGCCTACCATCTCTCATTAAGTATTACGCCTTTCTGGAAACAAGATAAAACTGCATCCTATGGATTTTTATTTTTATTTTTTGCTTAAGCAGACGTAAATGGTTTTATAAGGTCTGTCATTTGAAACCAATATTTAGGAGTGAGAGAAAGAAATCGACCTGCTGTCACACAAGAGACCTGAAATATTAGACCGTTCCCGGAACGCAGGGACCCCTGAGCATGCCAACTCACTCTCAGCTAAGCTCTGATGGAGGCAAGAGTGACAGCTATTTATTAGGACAGAAAACAGGGTATGTGCTTTAAGGATCAGCAACATGATGTAAATATTGACTCACCTCAGTTTTTAAGCTGATGAAAGGGTATTTGTAATGTTAAACTCTCTTTCTGCAAATTGGTCCTGTCAACACAGGGTGATGGGAGTGGGGGAAATATTGACAAGAAATGAGAAAGGATTTTCTGACAGAGTATTTGTATTTTTCCTTATTTAAAAAAATGGAGATACTTTATATGTCTCCATGGAGAAGTAGAGAGTCAAGTTCTCAATTCCCAGAAGCTGATTGACTGGCAGGAGCATTTTCTTCAGTGCTCACTTAAGGAAGGGCCTCACTAAATCTAAATGATCTTCTTCTCAGAGAAAGATAACTATGCTAATATTTGAGTTATATGATTCCCACTTTTCTTCCCCACAGGAGAAGGATTATCTTTGTTTCTCCTTTTAGCACCTGCTGAAAAATTTCAAATTTGTTTTGAGGAAAGTACTGGAAATTAGAAGCCAGTGTCAGTGTCCTGCCTTTGCAAATCTTCCCCTCAGAAGGGCTCTGGTAAAATCTTCATTCCCTTAGGGTAGACAGAGGTTGTCATTGGGGTCAGGAAAGGAAGCCCATTTGTTCTCTTGGCTAATTTTACTGACTCATGAGGGCATCAGGGGCCACTTACCTCAGAGTTTCCACATTTTTATCTTTAAAAGTGCAAAGCATCCCGACACCTGCCTTAAATAGTTGTTTTAAGACTTGATTTAGAGGCACACATGGAGTCTAACAGATAGTAAAAAGGCAGCTTCTACAGACCTGAGGGTCTTATGGACTCAAATCCTTCTGCCACTCTGCTGTGACAAATGCCACCAGGGCTGGAGGGCACATCCTAAGTGGTTGTGTTCCAAGTCAAGTTCCAAGATTAAGCAATTGTACTACACAGTCAATCAAATACGTGTACTGTCTTTTTTTTCCAAAAGGTACATCATAAATGAAACTCAGATTACACCCTCATGCACTTTTTGCTTCAACACTTCTTGCTATATGTACCAAGTATGATTCATAGTCAGACAAATTCTGGGTCTAGAGGTAACAGCGCCCACCCATTTGTTTCTTTTTTTGACACCAACCAGCCTCTGGAGGAAATTCTGCCACATGGTGAAAGGAAGATGATATACTGAGATAAAAACACATGGCTAAAGGGTTGCTTGTTGCACTATATCAGATCAATTCTAAGTGATGCTCTCCACTGGTCAGTAGCTATGGGGAAGGATCACTAGAGCAGTTTTTTAGGGAATTCCTCTACCTTATGATCTGATTAGTAAACCAAGCGAGCTTCATCCCTGACCCCAGGCATATCTCTGGCAAATTAGCAAAAAGGGGCAGCTTTTCTACTCCAGCTGGGAAGAGCAGAAATGAGATAATTAAAGGGGCTTAAGTGAGAGATAAATGAAGGTATGCATGGCAGTTTAGGTAATAGATATACCTAGAGTGAACCCTGGTTCTGTCATTTACATGACCTTGAACAAATTTCTTAGCTCTCTGAGCTTTAGTTTGCTCAGGTTTGACAGAAGGCTACAGATATCAGTCTTTTCAGTGTGCTTTGAGACAAAACAGGTTAATATGGGTGACTTAGTAAATTTTTAAAAATATAAAACTCTTTCTCCCCATTTCTCCCTCTTTATCTCTCAATCTCTGTGATTTGTAGCAATTATTGATTTCCATGATATAAATATTCCCACCCTGGATGGCTTCAAGCTATAATAAAGAGTCACCGAATGAGGAGTTGGGAAGTGATGTGCACAATTTACTCTGGGGACCTAATTCGAACAAGCTTGAGAATATGGTTGGGTGTAAACCAGATTGCCTGGACATACTGAGGGACTTATGAAGGTTTGGTAGATTCATTATGAGGAAGGAAGTAAAGGGATGGAGTCACCCTTGGATCAATCCTGACAAACAGTAGGTATATAACTAGAAACTGAGGGGAGAGAGAATATCTATTGCTTTGCAGGCAATGAGAAAACGACATATCTACACCGGGGTCAGGACTAGGCTTATACTCATGCAAAGGTGGAGGTATTTATAAAAAGTCAGCAAAGTCTAGGTAATCTCTATGTGACACCATTGTTCTTAAGAAGAGATTCAATTAAATTTAATCATTTTCTGGAAAACTGCGAGGCTCTGGGCTAGATTCTGCTTATACAAAGATGTCCCTTCTCCCAAATTGTTTATGAACTGTTGGAGTCAACAGATATCTAAGCAACACAATGCTGATATAAAGGATGGGTAAAGAGATGGAGCCTTGTCACAATGGCATAGTACAGTGCTCAACTTACCTTGGGAAGTTCAAGGCAACTTTTAAGGGAAATTGGACCTTTTATTCAGTTTAGAATTAGTAAGATTTTCACAGGGCCTCTGAGGCAGAGAGAATCTTACCATTCAAAATACCATTCAAAATCATGACAATGAAAGTGACCAAGGTCTGCTTGGGGGACCTGCTAACATCTCAGTGCACGTTGGATGTGGAATATGAGTGAGGAGTGGCCATACATGAGTGTAAAGAGTGCAAAGAGCATGTCTTCAAGGGCCCTGCATGACTAGCACAGAACCATGACTTTTATCTTATAGAAACTGCAAAGTACTTCTAAGTAATGCCATCACCTCACTGATGTGGAACTACGGGGGACCACTTGGGTGGAAAAGAAGTGAATTTTCCCTCCCTAAATCTAACATGAGTCTGAACTAGGTTCTTAGGTTAAGACTTCTGTCCACAGAGAGAATTCCTTGATTAACCTTTGCATTTTCAGTTTTTCATAGATCTAACAACAAAAACATTGTTGAAGAAATTTTATAGCTGGGTATTTCAGCTTCAGGTGTAAAACAGATACCACATTTTTTTTCCCTTTATATCAATTGAATACTGACTTTAAACATCCATCCTGCCGGGATGACGAGCAATTTAGTGATGGTTATTTTGGTGTTCTATGTTTTGAGAGCTCTGAAAAGGTCCTGGTTAACACATAGCCCAGGGCATTAGGGAACGTCTCTGTGTGATGTGACACCCCTTTTCATTCCCCCATCTGTCACTGCTGCTTCTTCTGCACCATGCTCAGTGCACTGAGAAATTACAGGAGATTAGGGCCCAATCTCTTTACGTGCACTACCCAGCCCTTCACCTCTCAGGTCCCACCACCTCCTGTGGCCCCTTCAGAGATCTTGGATATTAGGGACAGGCTTGATTCCCTTCCAGAGTTACAGGAAGCAGTAATTTGCTTGAATTAAGAAAGAAACAAAAATATAGGAAAAGACACACCATTAGTTTTTAAATTTTTAGGCATCATTTAAAAATTTTATTGTTTTGGTATCTATCCCCACTTACTAGACTGTGGACCTTGGAAAAGCAATTGCACACATTTCTTGCTCCCCAAGTTACTGGCACAGCATCTGGTTTACAATAGAGTCTTTCAAAAAATATGTTGAATAATTAATTTATTATAGTTCACTAAAGTTATTTTTACTAATGTAATTTTGCCAAAAGAGGGAACTAAATACTATTTATTTGAGGCTTAAATGTACCAAATAATTTTAAAAATATTCTGGCTAGGCCTCACTCATACATACATGGTGTTTTAAAGCATCTGCAAAACAAAAGCTGAGGGGTTGGGGAGTCCAGATTCACTTTCTTTTTCCTCTAGACAGGATCCCAGAGTTCCTAAATCATGTAGACAGTGTAGTCTTTAGATTATCTGGCTCACAATAACCAACATATCACACTGATTAAAAAAAAAAAAAGAAAAAAAATGAAAAAAGACACTAAGTTTCAAAACCCTTCCACTATTTTGAAGTTTCCATATTAGCATGAATGATAAAGATACCAAATTTTTTCTTCTCATGGAGTGATGGCTTTAAAATGCTTATTAACTGGAAATTATATGGATATAATGGCTAGTCAGTAAAGGGTAAACTCAGCAATGATAAGCAGAAACGTTCAGGTTGAGCATAAACCAATGAAATTTGTCAGAACGTGCATGTGAAAAATCAGAATTTTAGATTAGAAAAAATTATGTTTATTCATACATTGATAGCATTCAACTTAAAGTAATCACCTTTCCACACTTTAAATGATCCAGAGAAAGATGCTATCTTATAAGGTTGCTTGTAGGAACTCATATCAGCATTTCCTGGGTCCAAAAGCATCCATAGGTGTTTCTATAATCATTATACCAAAGTAATAATGTTTGACTGTGCAACAATCACCTATAACCAACAGCTCTTCTACAGTGACCTCTACTTTAGAACCATCTATCTACTAATTTCTCCTATGGACAAAATTGCTACCATAAAAAAATGTCATATGCTTTGGATTTGGAAAACGGCAATATTGGAAGAAGAATTTGGGCAGACCTCCATATGTCACTTAGGTTCATCTCTCTCAGAGATAATAATACTTGTTGTTGGAGTAGTTATTAGGATTTTAAAAATCCAAACGCAGAGGTTTGAAAATTATTCTGGGAAAAGTCCTAAGGGTTACCCAAGTGGAGGTATCTTAAAGGCCTCTTCAAGTATCTGAAGCATATGTGTTGTGCCCATGTCTTTGCCTCAACTGACTCATATCTACCATGACTTCTCCAACTTGTACCTGTTGTAAAATAGATTGATCTGTAGTATATTTTGTCTAGAGTACTGCTCCATTTATAAGCACTAGAATATTGGGTTTGTTTGGTCTGGCTGTCCCAATTTTTTAATTCATACTTATCATTTTTAGTCTTCAGACATCTGGAGTACTAATTATTATGCTTGATCAAATGTGATATATGCATGTGTATATTTCAGCACTGATTTTTAAAGACTGATTAACACCAGGCATGCACTAGTGGATCAGCCAGTAAGAGTGTTAGAAATGCTTACGTTACTGAGATCTGAAATACTCACTTTAAGAAAAACAAACCTTGAAACCAGTAGTACATTACAAGGGCAATTCTCAATATTCAAAGTAATGCAGACCCTGGCACATTTATTCAATTGTCAAGCTGGACTTTAAATTGAATTTACAAAATTTGGTACTGTCTATATGTTGTATCTGTATATATTCTAGTTTTAATACAACTCTATGATAATCCCAATTGAGCTAGATCTTATTGTTTTGGAAAAGTAATGCTCACCGTTTGGACACATAAATATTCAACTTGGATTCTCCGGAGTTTTATGTATGCATGTATGTCTATGTGTGCCAGAATTCTGGGCATTCAAAAACCAAGCTATCGCTAACAACTTATTTACTGGAAATAATATTCATTTTTAATAAGGGAGGACTATCAAATAGACTGATTACTCTAAATTGGGAGGTTGGCAATTCAGTCAAACAAAAGAGCTTATTCTGTGGTGCATGCTGGCTGTTTTAAGAAGTCTATATTTCCCTATGAGGTAGGTCACTTCAGGACCATAGAAGTTCTTTGATCCAAAGAGAGTGATATTACATGTACACAATTAGTGTAGGCACAGAATTAAGTATTATGGTATCCTTTTAGTCTTGCCTTTCATTTTGTTAAATATAAGCAGAGAAGATAGTTACCTCAACCAAAGCAGATTGAATGAGACACCAAACAGATGTCACTTAAATTCCACAGAAGAAAACATTATTGGGAAAACATTACATAGTTGTTGTAATTCAGCAGCTGAACACCAGTCAAGACTTTAGTTGCCAGATACCAGAAAAAGTGCCATCAAGGATCAAGCAGGAGGAATGTTGATTCTGATTTTTGGACTTTGGTAAACAATTCATATGGAGCCAATGTACTATTATCATAAAATATGAGTGTTTAAATCATGTTGCTGTGTTTTATAGAGGAATTTTTAAAATGGAAAACACTATGATTAAATGCAATAGAAACTGAGGTCCCAGGAAAGAGTAAGGAAAGCAGAATGAGTTAACAAAGCAGAGAGAAAGAAAAGGCAGCTCTCAGAAGCAAGAATAACCAGAGTTTTGGGAGAAGAGGGGCAGGATCATGAATGCAACTCAAAGATTGCTCGGAGGCAATTTGGGGGGAAACAAGGGCTACAGAAAACCACTTCCTTTTTGTGGTAATCTAACAAGTGGAAATAAGCAGCATGTTTAACTATAAACATGGTATATATCCACACAGATTGTATTCTTACATCTTTACTAGAACTCTCAAGAATTAAAAGGTAGTGATTCTCATTTTCCTCATTGTACAGATGTGACAATGGAAGTTTAAGAAAATAACTGGCCCTACAGAGGTTATGTAGCCAGTATGAGCCAGGCGAGCACTCCAAATCTTGCATTCGTTCTGGCTCTTAAACAACGTGCCTGCTGGTGCTCTGATGCCCCAACCTTTGTCCTTCCTTCTCTTAAATGAATCACATTTAATCACACTGTGGACAATGCGGAGAAATACTTTTGTGCTCTATTCTAGAAACCATCATCAGAAAAAATATTAATAACCTTGGCAGGGGCAGAGTGTATTCCAACCCTCTACCTGCAATATGAGGAAAACACTGTCTCCCGCTTCTGACTATTACATGCTTTGTGAAGCAGCTCATCAACACTACATCATCTTTATTGTCAACTTCACATTAAGCTGTTATGGTCTCTCTTAAATGGAGGAGGTACTAGTTGGAGGGGTGGAGGGGTATATGATAGCTTGGTGAGGAACAAGAGAAAAGCTTATAGATGGTCGTTTCCCAAAACTATATGACTTTATTTCTCTTTGCATAAATATTGATTATACAGTATACATGTGCTTCTACTGATTAAATGAACTGGGTCAGAGCAGTTTCCTGTAGACTAGGAAAATGCACTTAAAAATGAGTCTTATTTGTTGTCCCTTACCTAATGAGAAAACTCTTTTACCTTCAACCAGTCCAATAAAATTATTGCCAGAAAACAGAATTTAGAAGAGCTTTCCTTAATCATATCGTCTCCTAACTTAGCTTAATCAGATCCTAAAATCCTGTGTATTCAAGGACACTTTTCTTTTCCATTTTTTTATTCAGAAATCTTAGAAGTGATGCGTTTTCATTGGTTTTTCTGGGTATATATCCTTTATATGTTCATAGCAAGTACATTAAGAAAAAGGCAGAGTAGTCTTGCAATTAATTGATTTAAGAGGACTTTTAAGCATAATAATTGTCATATCTATGCATGTTAAGACTTTAAAAACTCCAAAAGCAAGGTTTCAATTATTGAATATTATTCCCTCTTCAGCAAGGAATTTTCCCCCTTAATTGATTTTCTTAAGACTTTAGTAGTGATATCTCTATTTTGTAAAACCCTCTTTCATATCACATAAAAATTTCTTTCAATTTTAATGAAAGTAACTGCAATTCATATATCCCTCTGCATGTGACCACAACTGAAATTCATATATTCTCATTATCCATGGTTCTAATCTCAAACCTAAAATCAAAATATTGTGTGAAGCAATTAAAAACAGTATGAGATAACTTGACTCTTTAACTCAAGTGCAACTCTTCATTTTGACTGAGCAAAAGCTTCATACTTGCTTTAGTTTTAGAGATGACTTGTCTTAAAAAAAGAAAAGAAAAGCCTAAAATTGTCTTTCCTCCTGCCCATAACTCACCCTTAATCCTTAGCTCATAAATCAGGGCTTTCATCTTTCTCAGCTTCTGAAAACAAATCCAAACCTTCATAAATGCATTTTCTATTGATTCAGTGCTCATGAAAAACTTTACCTTTCGACTATGGTGTACCATTTATGCCTAGCTCCTAGATAAATCTCCATTTCAAACTAAGATGAGCTAAACTGATGCAAACATACATTTTGAAGATGGGAACTCCTCATGGAAAACAGTTTGGATTTGAAAAGAAGACTGATCTTGAAAAGCAGTTCTCTGTTTTCCCAAGATTGTAAAGCGAGATTCTGCACTGTTCATTTTCTGTGATGTATTTGGTCAAGAAAATAATAGACAAGCTGTAGGAATTAGAGTGAGCTCATAGAAAGTCAAAAGTTCATGGGATGATGCAAGAGCATGAGGAGAACTGTGTGATAAAGGATAGCAGAAGCATTTCAAAATTAAGTTGAGAAATAATGGGAGAGGCAGCAACTCTAGTTTTCTTTTTGTGAGGAATGAGGTCATAAAATGACTTTGGAAACCACTTAAAGATGATTGGGTTAGCAATATTCACTAACTGACTTTTGTTAGAGCTGTTGAGTTCTGGGGTGAGAATCAAAAGAAAACATTGATAGCAGGATCTTGTGAAGTAATGTTTTGTTAATGATCTGATATGTCTCAAGCTTTTACACAGAATAACCCTTTTTGGTAGAGAAATGCACATAGCAACCCTGACCCTCATCCACCAAGAATTTCATTGAAGTCTATTTTATTATATTGCGCATGATTGAGAACATGGCCTCTGAATTGAAGCTGCCTAAGTTCAAATCTTAGCCCCAGAATTTACCATGTTGTGAATTTGGGTAAGTTATTTTATATCTCCCTGTCTTACTTTCCCCATCTGTATAATGGGAATAATATAAGTAGCTACCTAATTTTAGGAAAATTGACATCAGGCAATCCATGTAAGGTACTGAGCATGGTACTTGGCATAGAAGATATTCCATAAATATTAAAAATGATTGTTATCTTAAAATTCATGTGAAATTTTCATTTACTTGATAATATAAACCTATTATCTTTGATGTGAAAGTAATTTTTTTCAATTCCTTACTATTCAATAAAACTGATTCTCTAATATTTAAAATGTGGTTTTGAGTCTTTGATGTGCCACAGCACATCTTGGGTGGCATACACAACCCCAGTGTCAGGAGCAGAATGTGCAAGAGAGCTGACCTCTTGTTTTGCATACTGGGATGGAAGGAAAAAAGACTAAGAACTCCAATCCTTTGAGGCGAGAAGTTACTAAGCATTATCTACTAGCTTACTTGTTTTCATATACTTGCTGAGCAAGAATAGACCCTTATGTTTTCTAGGTGTTTAGAATTGGGCATTGCCAGTCACAATTAGTACTCTGCATTGGAAATGTCATATGTTATTAAAATCCTCTGATTGATGTACCTTTGAACCATAGACAAAGGAAAATCATCCCTATAATATTTTCAGGACCATTCCTTGTTATTAAAAATAAAAATATTAGGCATTTAAGTGATGCATATAGAAGTCAAGAATGGAATTACTTCTTTTCTCTTAACTCCTCAAAGAAACTAACACATATTAAAAAACTCCATCAGAACAGGAATGGTTACTATCTTGTATAGATATATGTTATTGTCCAACATATTGTTTAACATGCAGTAGGTTTTTACAATAC
>PVKH010000691.1:0-35299 GCA_004027955.1 Chaetophractus vellerosus
TATACCTCTCTTAGTTATAACTGTAGGTGGTAGATAAAAGAGACTGCTTTCCCCCTTTCCCTCCTTCCTACTTTCATGTCTTCCTCCTTTTTCCCTTACCCTTCCCTTTCAAACTCAATACAAATTGTAAGAGACTGTTAAGTCTTTGCTTATTAGAATGAAAGAGTGATCTACATAAGTAAGGAGAAGTGTATCCAACAAAGTAAGTGGCGCTTCTGGTATAGGAAAGGAAGGTAAAGAGGACAATTATATAAATATTATTTTACCTTGAATTAATATATGGATTCTTTCCTTTAAAGGAGACAAGCTTATAGACAGACCATGGCACTGGTCAGATGGAAAAAAAATTGGTAAATGTTTAACAAGACGATTACATAGTAAAATCAAACAAATTCTTTAAGTCTGGGTTTACAGATAATCACTTTTTCAAACAACCAAGACTATGGAAAGTATGTGAAGTGCTTCGAGGAAAGGAAGTAGTCTGGGCCAAAGATAGTATAGAACTTGTGACATTGAAGAGAAAAGACTAGAAAGGGTTATTGTAGTCATCCAGGTAAGAGATGATGAGGATCAAAAGTTATAGTGACAGCAGTGGGAATGGAGTGAATCAGGGGAGGATTAGGGAAAAAATTAGGAAATTAAATAGGCAAGGCTTGGTTACAGGCTGCATTGGGGGGCAGGTAGGAATAGTCTAGGTTGCCTAGAGGTTTCTGACTCAGATGACTAAGTCAATGATGATCCCATCAATTAAGATTGGGAAGATCAGAGGAGAAACAGGTAGTTTTCTGTGGTGGTAATAGGTAAAGGGAAGGTCAGGCAAGGAGTAGGGTGTTGGCTTTAGGCATGTTGAGATTTAGGTATATTTGTGATTTTCCAGGTAAAATTGCCTAGCAAGATATTAGAAATATGGAAGTATAAGTGGAGCTTAAGAGAGGACTTGAAGTCAGAGATTTTTCATTTCTATACCCAGGGCTGTTGAGCCTCTATAACGAAAATGGTCCCGAAAAGCACCAGTATTTAAGGGACAGGCAGAAGAAGCAGAAGACTGTAAACAGGTAGTTAGAGAATCAGGAGGAACGAGTATCATGGAAGTCAAAGGAGGGGAGAGTCAGGGAAATATGATGACTGGCAAAGTCAAATGCATTAAAGAATCAACTGAGATGAAGGCTAAGATGAATCCATTGTCTTGGTTGTAGGGGAACTCACTGCAGACCTTTCCAAAAACAGTTGCTATTGTATTAGAGGAGTGCAGTCATATTGTATCGGTTTGTGGGGTATAGCAAGGTAGGAACGGCTGTGAGTACACCATTGATTACTCTTTCAAGAAGTTTGGCAGGAAAGGGAAGCAGAGAAGGTGAGATTTTTGGGTTAGGGAGAATTGAGCATGTTGGTAAGAGAGAAGGAGTAGTCATTATATAGATGGGGAACATAATGGAGCAAGGGAAAGGGGATAATTGATGAAAAAAATCCCAGAAGATCGGGTTAGATCCAGATTATGGGTAATGAAGCAGTTAGTCTTGGAGAGAGCAAAAGATATCTCTTTCATTGAGTACAAAGGTAAAGTACCTGAAAATAAGTTTTGAGGCCTTAGGGTCAGAATTTGAGAGAATTTATAGTTCATGGACTCTCATATCTTAATAAAAGAGGCCAGTTCTGGTGGGATTGAGAAGGGTTAGAGAATGAGAAAGGGAGTAGTAAGAGAAGTTTGGAACCAATTCTATGGGGACTATAGAGGCAAGTAAAAGCAATGTCAAGCAAACTTGAGAATAGAGCTGAGGTTTAGATCTCTTAAAATTGTATTTACACCATTTATCTTAGACATCTAAAATTGGTTCATAATAATAACCATTTATTGAGCTGTTAGAGTGGGAGAGCTCTTACCATGTGCCCTAACAGCTTCATAGTATAAGGTAGGTGCTATCATTATTCCCATTTTATAAAGATAAAACTGTGACATAGAGGTAAAAAAAACAGAGAGGTAAGGTCACACAGCTACTAAGAGGTAGAACCAGACTTCGAACCCAGGCAGTCTAACCAGAGCAGAGTACCCACTCTTCACCACTATACTATACCATCTGAGGAAAACTGGGTTGATAAAGATAAGAGATAGGGTGGGTGGGGTAAATGAGGTGGCAAAAGAATGAGGGTGCCAATGTGTGTTCTAAAGTTAACAATGTGTTCAGGTAGGTAGGAAGTGAGTCAAAGTATGGAGGCTGATAGTGGACGTTATTTGAGAATTTGGAGGTCAAAGAGGTTTAGGTATAGTCGGGTAAAGTGAAATATGGAGGGTTAAGAGTTGTGATTAAAAAGGAATGGGTTATTTGAAGTAAAGCATTTCTGAGTAATGCCAAGACCACCGTGTATTCAAAGGAATGAGTGGCTGAAGTAAAAGAGGGGAAATATTTAGACTAGAGAAGGCTGAAGGATAGAAGATCTTGATTAGTCCAAAGGATATTGACTTCATTGCTTCAGTGATGTTTTTTTCCTCTTGGGATATTATATTAATTTGACTATTGTTGCCTAAATAGCCTGTTCTCTTTTAATTCCCTTGAATAAATTAGCACTTCTTTTTTTCACCCTATTTTTCACTCCTTGAAGGTGTAATATCTACATAAATTTTTGTCACTTGTAAATTCTTTCATCACTTGTAAAGTGCAATACATCTCTTATTCTACAAATTACTCCTATTTTTATTTTTTAGTCTCTCAATAAAATATTTTCATCTTTTTTTAACTGCTAATTTTTAGTTTCTTAAGTTGAACAGCTTCCCACTTAGTCATGACTAATTCACAATCAAATTGAACATGAAGCTATACGGATATATTAGTTTTGCTACATTTGCAATTTAATCTCTAAAACAAGTGAAATTATGTAAGAAAGTTTTCCTAAGGAAGAAAAAATAGAATGGAGCAAATATTCACTGAATTAAAAAAATAATTTTTAAATTTTAGAATATTTTTAGATTTACAGAAAAGTCGCAAAGATGGTACAAGGGTTCTTACAGTGGTATAGTACATGTCACAATTAATGAATCAATATTGATATGTTATTATTAACTAAAGCCAAAACTTTATTCAGATTTCCTGAATGTTTATCTAATGTTCCTTTTCTGTCCCAGATCCCACCCAGAATACCGTATTACATTTAATAGTCATGTCTCCTTAGGCTCCTCTTGGCTGTGGTGGTTTCTCAGACTTTCCTTGCTTTTTATGACCTTGACAGTTTTGAAAAGTACTGGTTAGGTAGTTTCTATAATGTCCCTCAATTTGAGTTTGTCTGGTGGTGTTGTTTTTTTTCTCATGACTAAACTGAGGTTATGAAGTTTGGGGAGGAAGACCACAAAAGTAAAATGCCATCCTCATCAATCTTTTCAGGACTACATGTTATCAACACGACTTAGCACTGTTGATGCTAATCTTGATCACCTGGCTCAGGTAGTGATTGTAAGGTTTCTCCACTGTAAAGTTACTCTTTCCCCTTCCATGCTGTACACTTGGCAATGGAGTCACTATGGGCAGCCCACACTTGAGGAGTGGGGAGCTACGATCCCCCTCCTTGAGGGTGCAATATCTATGTAACAATTTTAGAATTCTTCTCTAAGGGAGACTTGTCTATTCTCCCCCATTTATTATGTAGTTAATTATTTATATCAATACAAACTCATGGATACTTAATTTATACTTTAGATTTTTTCAGTTTGCCAGGCTGCTAAAAGCAACATACCATGAAATGAGTAGGCTTTTAACAATGGCAGTTTATTAGTTTACAAGATTAGTTTTGAGGCCGTGAAAATGGTCAGATCAAAGCATCATCAAGGCTTTCTCCCCAAACACCGGCTGCCAGACATCCTGGACTTCTCTGTCACATGACAAGGCACGTGGCAGTGTCTACTGGTCTCTCCCTTCTCTTCCACATTTCATTGCTTTCAGCTTCTTACTTCTGTGGCTTTCTCTCTTTGAATTACATTCTTTTGTAAAGGACTCCAGTAAGAGGATTAAGATCTACCCTGGGCCACACCTCAACTGAAGTAACCTCTTGAAAATCTGCTTTAAAAAAGTTTATACCCACAGGAATGGATTGGCTTTAAGAACAGTTCCAAATCACCACAGGGTTATAATCTAATACTATATTATTTATTTTATTGCTCATAATGTTCCAGCTTTGGCTGTTAGGAGCTTTTATAGTTGGCTCCTGTGTCCCTTTGACATACCCCCATCATTTTAAGGGCTTTTTTTAATTTGTAAGAAAATTTGTAGGCCTAAAGAAAAATTTTGCAGAAAATGCAAAGTTCTCGTGCCCATTCCCCACAATTATTAATACCATAGATTAGTGTGGTACTTTTATTACAATTGATGAAAGAATGTTATTATAATTGTACTAACTATAGTCCATGATGTATATTAGGGTTCATTGTTTATGTTGTACAACCCTATTTTTAAAAAATTTTTATTCTAGTACCATATATAACCTAAAATTTCCTCTTTTAACCACATTCAAATATATAATTCAGTGTTGTTAATTACTTCACAATGTTCTGTTACCATCACCACCATCCATTACCAAAACTTTTCCATTGTCCCAAGTAGAAATTATGTACAATTTATGCATTAACTCCCCATTCCCTACCCCATCCCACCCCTGATAACCTATATTCAAGTTTATGACCCCATGAATTTACTTACTTTCATGTCAGTGAGATCGTACAATATTTTTTTCTTTTGTCTCTGGCTTATTTCACTCAGCATGATGTCTTCAGGGTTCATCTTTTTTGTCACAAGTATCAGAACTTCATTCCTTTTTATGGCTGAATAATATTCCATTGTGTGTGTAAAGCACATTTTATTTATCCATTTATCAGTTGATGGACACTTGGGTTGTTTCTATAGTTCAGCAACTGAGAATTATGACACTGTTAACATTGATGTGCATGTATCTGTTCAAGTCTCTGCTTCCATTTCTTTGGGATATATACCTAGAAATGGGATTTCCAGGTCATATGGTAATTCTATCCTTAACTTTCTGAGAAACTGCAAAACTGACATCTCCAGCAGCTGCACCATTTTACATACCCACAAGCAATTAACAACCATCTGTTGTGGACTTGGCACCCCTGTCGAAAATCAATTGATCATAGATATTGAGGGTTGATTACTGAACTCTCAATTCGATTCGTTGTTCAATATTTCTGTCCTTGTGCCAGTACCATGATGGATTTTTTTTTATTACTGTAGCTTTGTAATAAATTTTAAGATTTGGAAGTGTAAGTCCTTCATCTTCATTCTTCTTTTTTATGATGGCTTTGGCTAATTTGAGCTCTTTACCCTTCCGTATAAAGTTGATGATTGGCTTTTCCATTTCTGCAAAGAAGGCTGTTGGAATTTTGATTTGTATTATATTGAATCTGTAAATCAATTTGGGTAGAATTGACATCTTAGCCATATTTAGTCTTTCAATCCATAATCACAGGATGTCCTTCCATTTATTTAGGTCTTCTTTGGTTTCTTTTAGCAATGTTTTATCGTTTTCTGTGTATATGTCCTTTACATCTGTGGTTAGATTTATTCCTCAATATTTGACAACCACTTATCTATTTTTGTCTTTATAGTTTTGCTTTTTCCAGAATGTCATATAAATAGAATCTTACAGCATTTTCTGACTGGCCTCTTTCGCTTAGCAATATGCATTTAAAATTCATCCAAATTGTTGTCTCATAGTTTGTTCACTTTTACTGCTGAATAGCATTCCACTGTATGCATGTACAATTTATCCATTAACCAATTGAAGAACATCTTGGTCACTTCCAGTTTTTGGCAATTATGACTAAAGCTGATATAAACATTGGCAGGCAATGCCAGGTTTCAAAGGCAGGTAAGTTTTCAAATCAGTTGGAAAATTACCCAGGTGCATGATTGCTGGGTTTTGCTATCAGTACTTTTAACTTGATAAACTATCTTCCAAGGTGGCTATAGTATTTTGCGGTCCCACCAACGATGAAAAGTGGCAATCCCACTTCTAGGTGTGTACCCCAAGGATATCCTTGACTTGCTCTGATGGTAGGGTGTTGTTCACTGAATTTTAAAAACCAAAATTAGAATGGTTAATCCTATGAGATGCGGAGTACATTAGTCTCCTAGAACCGCTGTAACAAATTACGACAAGAAACAGTTCAGGAGGCCGGAAGTCCAAAATCAAGATAACGACAGGGCTGGTTCATTCTGAAGGCTCTGAAGGAGAATCTGTTCCATGCTGGTGGTGGCTGGCAATCCTTGGTGTTCCTTGATTTGTAACTATGTTTCGGATCTCTGCTCTGCCATCACATGGCCTTCTTTTAAGGATACCACCCTAATCCAGTATGACCTCACCTTAGCTTGTTACATCTGCAAAGACCCTATTTCCAAATAAGGTCACACTCTGAGGTTCTGGGTAGACATAAATTTTAGGGGCAGACACTACGTAATCCTCTACACATAGTAAATGTGCTGTTCCTTTCATTTTCTTCCAGGTGGTTCTTTGAAGCTCTGAAGTACCCCAAGTTTTCCAAAGCTAATGTCATCAATGGGATACTCATGACAGTGGTGTTCTTCATTGTGCGGATTGCCGTGATACCGCCTTTCTATGGTTACATCTATTCTGTGGTTGGAACAGAAGCCTACGTGAGGCTCGGATTTTTCATCCAATGTTCCTGGATCAGTACTTGTCTTATTTTGGATGTGATGAATGTCATGTGGATGATCAAAATTTCAAGGGGGTGCATCAAAGTCATCTCTCTCTTCAGACAAGAGAAAGCCACAGATAGTCTTCAAAATGGAAAACTTGACTAAAAGTGGGATGTCAATAAGCAAACTTCATTACCACCTGACATTATATCTGCTGATAGGATGAGTTCTTGGCATGTTCTTGCACTTCTTTATTAATTATAATTGTGTTCAGGGTTTCAGTGTCATTTTTTTAATTTTAGGAAATAACTAAAATTTATTTTTTATTCCAAGATTTCTTTTCTGCTTTTCTTCTGCTTTATAAGCATGGATGCAATCTTAAAGGTTTAAATAGAAATGTATAAATATAGCGGAAAATCTTTTCAGAAATCTGATAACCTGCATTGATATTTCTTTTCTCTGTGAAAAAGATGACTATATTAATTTGATGCATTTGGTTTTATGTCATTAATTTTGCTGAAAAAATGTGAACTGCTTTTAAATCTGTAAATAGATTTCAACTTTTTGTTGTTCCACACTTTTCTAACTATGGCTATCAATGGTATTTCATTGAAATGGGTTTTTTTTTAGGCTATTGGAAGTATTGTATTTTTTCATTTCAAATATGCAATCATCTACTAATGATGAGGTACTTTACTCATTTGGGGAATATTTAATTAGCTCAGTCATGAAAAAATACTTGCTGCAATTTAAGGGTTTTTAGATGTCACTTTCTTATTTCTATTTTAAGCATTTTATCAAATGTTTGCCTTTTTATTTAATAGTAAGGTTTAAGACCTTATACCAGGCTTAAGATCTTATAAACCTCTTTAAGAGGTAACTTATGTCTTAAAATGCATGTTGGTAGATGACTATTTAGATTAACAGGGTGAAACATTAAGAAAATAAGTTTTAACACTGCTGTCCCTATCTGCCTTCTTTGTGCTTTTTCTATGAAAAATATATTATTTCTATTAGCACAATCTTCCGTGAGTTCAGAAATGACATCATCAGTACCAAAGTCTTATGCATTGTCTATTCATCATGCTTCTAAGGTAAGCCTCTTCTTGATGAGGACAAAAATATAAGAAAAATCAGTATTCATGTTTTACTCACAATTCATACCCATAGCCAGCATTTTAAGTGCTTCGGATTTCTATCTTTCCGGGGGTGGGGGGGGTAATTTAATCATAAGTGTTCTGATTATCAACATTATTATCTTATTATGTGAAGGTAAATGTCTTGTTACTCCCTTTTTTTGTTTTTGTTTTGTTTTTTGTGTGTGCATGTTTTTCCTTTTGTTTTGGTTCTGACAACCCAAATATAGAATCAAATATTAAGAAATTATTGCCTTTAATTACTTTTCTCAATTGTTTGACTTTAGTGATTGTGTTTTCCTAAAAAAAGAAATTTAATTCAACTGGTAGTAAACACCTGAACTTAATTCAACCCAAATCAAAAGATCTAATCTATTTAGTCCCCAGTTTAAAGAGGAATGCTTGGCTCACTTTCATTGTCCATGGTATGATGAAGAAGGGAGGCTGGCTGAATATAATCAAGACTTTTTATTTAATTTGATTTGATTTGATTCAGTTGTCTAATGCAGAGAGAGTCTGATAAGCTTTAGAACAGTTAAAGAAGAGAATTGAAATTTTAGTCAATAACTAAAGGATTAAGTGAGGTTGATTGGATTATAAAAGGTACATTTCTTTTTGAAAGACTTAATGTAAAACATAGGCATTTGTTTTTAAAGCTACTGATATTACATCAATAATTTGTTACTAAATCCAGTGTCTTTCACATCATAGGCACTTAAATATTTATTGGTTGTTTCCAAGGCATAGGAAAGCAAGTGATTTTATCTTGTTCTTGCTGTTCTGCAAGAAAAATGGCTTTTTAAAAGGAAAACATTTATATTATGAAACTATTTTGGAAATTCATTCCTTTAGAAAGAAATAAAATGGGAATAAATATTTTTGGCTCTTTTGATATTTCTATAGTTCTGAACAAAGATTTTTAAACCCAATATCAAAATGAAGTCAATATAGAACTATAATATTAGTGTATCTTCACATAGCAGTTTCAGTTTTTATAGTTCCTATTTCATGCTTAAAATTTAATTTTTACTTTCATTAACAGTATCTTACATAGTTGCTCACTAAATAAGTGTGTTTAGAACATCAAGGTTTTGAGCTAATGTTTGTTATTTCTTTAGTCAGCAATCTTTATTTTGTGCTATCTTTCTGACATTGAATTCAATAGCTAGATTCAACATCCAAAAGCTGGTTTTACACATTTCCTCATACAGCAGACATGGAAATGGAAGAAATACAAACTGACGTGCTATTTTAAGTCAAATCTTTACAAGAGTTTTATACTTTGTTGTTCTGTGATCGCATCCACCTATCCAAGATACAAATAGTTAATAACAAAACACATCATTTATTAAACAATGAACTTTTTATTTCTTAAACGATGAACTTTTGCTAGACATTTTAGATATTAAGTATTTTGACTACATGGATTAATTTAAATGATTCTATTTGGCATTCTGATATTTAACAACTTGGTTGAAATATTTATAGAAAAGCAAATTCGTATAAATTTTTAAGCAGCTCTATTTTTGTAGAAGTGACAACCTGTAACTATAAAGATGTTATCTGAATGTGTAGTATTCTAGAAAATAAAAACTCTTACAAAACTTTAAAAATCAATGAAAATCAGCTAAATAACATGCAAGATCATGGATTCTGCATTAAATATATTATTTGGGAGAATTTTTAAAAATTATTAGCTTGATTAATAGAGTGTGCATTCTTGAGTCTAAAGTCTTCTAAATGAGGATTGTTTGCATTTATTTCAAACTCAAAATGGAGTTATATATGAGTGCAAAGAAATTAACTCCTGAAATTGTTTCAATTCCTAGTAGTAAACTGAAATAGAAATTTTAATCACACTGCTTAACTTTGATATTTCACAGACTAGCCCCATGTTAAGTGATAGTTATTTCTTTACCAAATCTCTAAGGGAGACTAATTTTCTATGGATGACCCAGTACTGCCTTCAAGGTCTAGTTTTAAGAACCACTTAGTTTAGGTAATTGAATTAAATTCTTTTAAAAAATTTTAATAATCTATTTGACTAAAAAATTTTGCTAAGAGATCAGTTTTCCAGTTGTACACTTTTTCTGTACACTGGGCATTTATAACTCCTAACTGATGAGAAGGCCTGGCTTTACTGTGGTGGCATTGTTTGTTATAGGGCATTTAGAAACATTTTCATGGTGATATCTAGGGGAATATATTGTTGTAATATTCCAGTTTCTTTTTTTTTCTTTAAGGAAAATAAACAAGTTCCAAAAGATACTATTAAAATAAGTTTGAACAAATCTTGGTTTCTCGGTTGCTCTTAACTCCAAATATATAAATATGCACTTGAATTGGCTTTAAGTACTTTAGTCTGTTGGAAGAAATTGAAAATCTACATAATTGTTGACATCATCTATGACTACTCATGGAAGACTATATATTTTATGTGTTATGGAATCCATAAAAAACAAACATAATTTCATCAGAAGAGTGGCACAAAATTTCCTAACAGGTACCAGCCACACAACCAGCTGTGTCAAGAGGACCTGGGCACACGCACACCTTCTCAGCCTTAACCACAGCTGGTTGATGACAAACATACTAAAGCTACTGAAAGTGAATTCTAATGAGAAACACATGTGATGTGTGTGCAACCAGCAGAAAAGCGAGCAGGACCTGGAGTTGGAAGAGATACCACAACTGCTCTCCCATTGATCTAGGAAGATTTTTCTTTGAATCCTTCCAGCCATCTCTTCCTTCTACCACACCAAGGACTTCATCACCACCATACTCTGTCCTCATGCTACACTATTATTTGTCAACTTTTGAGGTCTGCCCATGTAGCTCCTAAACTTTCCAGACTATTGTGGCAAATTTAAAAGTTTACAGGTATGTTCTTTCATTGAAAAGAACAATGTAATATTTTTAAGTAGAGATCAGACAAACCAAAATTTATTACAAGGCCATGGGAAACGACCCAGCATTTAATAATATCTGTTTAGAATATAAGGCAAAGGTAATAATGTTACGGGCTTTGTTGAAAAACATCTGTAGTCTACCTTTTAAAAATTTAAAGTGGTTTAGCAAATGAGTGCTTTATAACTTGTTTCATCTGGGGCTTTAGTGTAGGTGTGTAAATCATCTAAATTGTCTGCCTACAAGAGGAGGAAGGAAGTGAGGTAACTGTTAAGAGGAGAGGTGCTGGCCTGTAGCACAGTATTTGAGTCCCACAATTTAATAGAGCAAACTTAATCATGAGAATGTTTCTTTAAAAATCAAGCTTACCAGCAAAAGGATGACATTCAGGGTGTTTTCCAAAGTATAACACCCAAGGACTTGAGTCCTATTCCTTTTTAGTCCAGACTTCAAACAGCTTCTACTTTATTTGATTATAAGTTGTATTCATTGGAATATATTTTGGATAGCGGTGAAGAAGTGAAGGTAGCTACTAAAGATTGATTTGTTTGCATTGAAAGTGTTTACACTGATTCACTCTGAGCTTTGCTATCAGATCCTACATACACACCAAAAACAATGAGAAAGATTTCTAAATCTCAAAGATAAGTATCTCATGTAAGTACAACTCTGGCTGAAAACTCGTTAAACATCTGTATATTTATTTTCTTTATATCTGTATGTAATTCTTTGTGCAATTAAGTGTGCATTAGGGTTATTTGCTGCTTCTTGGTTAATGAAACCTAAACATATAGCTGTAAATAAAATATGTGCTATATGTTTTTTGTTTCTTGCCTGGCTTCCGAAATGATTATGTCTGCTTTTTACTTAAGGAATTTTTTGCTTAGATAATTTCTTACTAACTTGTAACTAGGATAAGTTAGATTTTTTGTGGTTACTAGAATTTGTAATGACGTTTAGACGTTGTGGATTTTATTTGAAAAAGCTATCTGAAAACTGCAGTAAATGTGATAGCTATATTAACATATACACAATTTTTTGAGAACATATAATATATAGCTAATTAATTGTCATAAAGATTTGTATCTTAATTTTTCTTTGGAGGGCTTTCAAAATGCATTTAATAATATTTTGAGAACACACCTTATTTAGATGCATAAGATCAAAGAACTTTTGTTTTATTTCAAAATGTAAGAGTACATAATTTATAAATCAGTGTTACTCGTATTTATTGGCAATTGGAACAGCAATTTAGTATTCTTTGGTTTCTGGTTGTGCTTTATTTGAAGGAATAATGAATGTCTAGGTATTTCACTTAAATTTTTGAAAGTTTGTATATTTTACTTTATGTATGCCATTTTAAAGTATATGCAAGTTCTAAGCAATAATCTGCATGTTATATAAGATTGACATACTCTGTCATGACAATTTTATTTAATATCATTAATTTTAAGAATGTGTATAAAGTCAACACCCTGTATGTAAATCAACCCCTGATGAAAATCTTGGGATTTTCTTGTATAGGAACCCTACTATAATGAGGTGCAAAGCATTGTATTTTGTGAAAAAATTAATAAAGTCACAATTATTTAGTGCAAAAGTTTGAGTCTGCAATGTGGACATGTTAATAGTAATTAATGAATAAATTGATAAAAATTACTTTCCTTATATCAAATTATCTCCCTTAGCACAGGTAAATTAACATTTATTCTTCAGGATGCTTGTGAGTTTGTGTAGCCCCTTTCTTCCTCTCCCTTCCTTCATCCTTCCCTCCCCCTTAAGGTTCCAGCCTTGTAGCAAACCAAATTGACTTGCAAACATTTCAGTCATGCCTGTTAATGGAAGGAATGGAGCTATCTAATCAATAGGCTCTTTTAGATTAAGTAAAACTTTGGCAGTTATGTTTTTAATCTCCTGCCCTTTATCCGTCAGACCTCTCATATGGTCTCTAGGGTTTTCTGCCAAATGTCTTGGCTGGAATTCCTACGTTCTCAAATTGCCTGTGTTCCTAATCTTGCATCTTGGTCCTAGCATATCCAAGTAGATCAGGAAGCAGAACACTAATGGAATAGATGCAGAAGTGGTTTGGCCTTTAGAGCATATCATGAGTCATGCTTCTGAACATGCCCACAATGTTGTGTCAAGACTGGCAAAGGAACAGCTGAATTTCAAAATTAAAATAGCCACAGCTGGCAGTTGAGATAGGCCACAGGTAAAATTACAAGGAGTCAGAACCACTCAAGGCAAGTTTCAATGGAGTCCCTCTCCCCGACTCAGGCTGTCTCAGAGATGACTCCCCTTTGTTCTCCCACTCTCTAGTCTTTACTAAAGCCTACTTACTGCTTTCCCTTCCTTTTTATGCTCCTTAAGCATGTAGAAAACGAGCAATATGGCAACTCTGCAACTCTTCCCCATGCTAGTAACTGATAATCTGACAGGAGTTCCTGGATGTAACTCCCAAATTAGGCTATCTAAACACTGCCCATCACCATCTTGACTAGCCATGCCCATTGTTTGTGGCACGGTGCTCCTAGTTTCCTGCCATTGCTAAATTGCCCCTTCCTCTATTCATAACTAAATTCTAAAGCCACATCTAATTTTGTCATCTTAGCAAATCATTGCCTATACCATCCAGAAATTACCTGAGCAAAACTTTCAAAGAAATCAGAAATTACCTGAGCAAAACTTTCAAAGAAATCAGAAATTACCTGAGCAAAACTTTCAAAGAGCCCTTACAGGGATACATGAAAGGTAATAGGTTTGATGAGCTGCATTTCTATTCAGGAGAAAGGTCAAGGACAGATGGAAATTTGAAGAGAGTCCTGTAGGGAATAGGCAAAAATAATAAATAAGAAAATGTTAAGTATATATGCCTGGCATTTTGAGTGACAGGAACTTAAAAAGAAGAATGAATATAGTGAAATTCCCATGCATGGTGTCAAGTTATAAGATTTTTTAATGACATTTCTATGTTAAAATACAAAATGTATATTATTCACCATATATATATATATATATCTCATATATATACCTATGCAAATATATATACGTGTTTGTATACACATTCACAATGTGGGGGATATGGTTTGATTTGCAGTTTAAAAATAAATTCTATGTAAATGATATAAATAACATAAAATCCTTTCTATATTAGAGAGCATATCTTACCAATGTTTCCCCACTGCCAATGATCAGATGCCTCCTTGCAAGGCCAGGAGTGAGGAGGCAGCACCCACCCCTGGAGCTCAGTGGTCCCAGGAAGCTGCCTAAGCTTGCCGGAGAGCCCAAGTCCTGACCTGATGGACTGACCTGACCAAAAACCAAACTATGCCCAGCAATTAAGCGTCTGGAATGATTTCTGTTGTCAGGCAGCTAATTGTAAGAGGTTTTGAGGAGATGAAATGCGCAGTTTTAAAGGTATACTGTGTTGTAGATAGAAAGGATGTTTAAATGGAGGAAGCACAAAAGGGTAGGATTTTGTTTAAATTGTAAACTGGGGAAGAGCAATTTGTAAAGGGTGAGATGCCTAAAAGCCTAAGGTAACCAAGAAGTATCTTAATTTCCCCGAGAGTCTTAGATTTGTTTTCCATAAAATAATGTTTGAAGTATCTAACCCTCCCATGCTATTAGCAAGAGCTTTAATTTGAAACAAGGCAATTAGCAAGGAACAAGTGTAGTTCTGAGGGCTTAGTGATGTGATTACAATGACATTTGAGGAAGATTCAGTGTCAAATTAGATGAATGGCAGTACAAAATAGATTTGTGATGGAGAGACTGGCCAAGGACTGGAAAGTGGTTAAGCCTGATGCTTTCCTGAGACAAAGAAAATAAATAAAAGGTCTGGATAGGATCAGTATTGCAGAGAGAGAGCCGAAAGGATTTAGAAAAATAGCATAACTTGAAAATAAGACTGGGGAACTGAGAGGTGACAGATGCCACAGGTTGTGAGGTCAGGATGTGGAGGGCCGCTCTCAGTGGGAGGTTGGTGAGCAGGGTGGTGGCAGCTCGTAAGGGGACTGTGTGGATGTGTGGGAAAAGAGGGAAGGCAAGTTCTGAGGCACTTTGCCATGAATGAGGAAAGAGAAGGTCCAGAAGTTAGAAGAGTGGAGTCTGTGACAGACTTTACTTTCTTTTTATTGTGGTAATATATCTACAACTCAAAAATTCCCGTTTTAATCACTTTCAAGTGTACAATTCAGCAGTATTAATTATATTCACAATATTGTGCTACCATGATCAATGCGATATACATTTTTTTTCAAATTGAATATTTTATTCACATGGTAGTGTCTTTGTAACATGTGCACACACTAGCCCACTCAGAATGATCTGCCTGGGAAAAAGCCTAAATTCCCACTCTTTTTATTATTTATTAGAGAAGTTGTAGGTTTACAGAAAAATTATGCAGAAAATAGAATTCCCCTGAGCTCCCTCCACAGTTTTCCCTATTATTAATGAATGAATATTATTATAATTTTACTATTAGTAATAGCCCATAGTTAACATTAAGGTTTACTGTTTGTGTTGTATGAACAGTACAATACAAACTATGCTTGTTTGTTTTTTAAATTTTTATTCTAGTAACAAATATACATGTGAAAAATTTTCCCTTTTAACCACATTAAAATATATACTTCACTGGTTTTGATTACATTCACAATGTTGTGCTATCATCATCACCAACCTCCATTACCAAAATGTTTCTATCACACCAAATAGAAGTTCTGTAGCAAGTAATCATTAACTAACCATTCCCTATCCCCACCCCAGGACCCTAGTAGGCTATATTTTAGTTTCTGACCCTATTAATTTCATTACCCTAATTATTTCGTATCAGTGAGATTATACAGTATTTGTCTTTTTATGTCTGGCTTATCTCACTCAACAGGATATCTTCTAGATTTGTCCATGTTGTCACATGCATCATAACTTCATTGTTTTTTATGGTTGATTAATATTCCTTTGCATGTATATAACACATTTTGTTTATCCACTCATCTGTTGATGAGCACATGGATTGCGTCCATCTTATGGTAATTGTGAATAATACCGCTATGAACATTAGTGTGCAAATATCTGTTCATGTCCCTGCTTTCAATTCTTTTAAGTCAGATTGCTGGGTCATAACATAATTCTATACTTAACCTTCTGAGGAACTGCCAAACTGTCTTCCATAACACCTATATCATTTTACATTCCCACCAAAAATAGATAAGTGATCCTATTTCTCCACATCTTCTCCAACACTTGTTATTTTCCATTTTTAAAATATTAGCCATTCTAGTGGGTGTGAAGTGGTAGCTCATAGTTCTCATTTGCATTTACCTAATGGCTAACAATGTTGAGCAACTTTTCATGTGCTTTTTGGCCATTTCTATATCTTCTTGGAGAAATTTCTATTCAAGTCTTTTGCACGTTATTAATTGGCTAGTTTGTCTTTTTGTGGTTATAGGATTTTTATATATTCTAGATATTAAACCCTTTTCATCTATATGGTTTCCAAATATTTTCTCCCTTACTGTAGCTTGTCTTTTACTTTCATGATGAAGTCTTCAAGGCACAAATTTTTCACTTTTGATGAAGTCCCATTTATCTATTCTGTTGCTCGTGCTTTTGATGTAAAGTCTAAGAAACCATTACCTAACACAAGGTCCTGAAGATGCTTCCATCTGTTTTCTCCCAGGAGTTTTGTGGTTCTGGTTCTTATATTTAGGTCTTTGATCCATTTTGAGTTAACTTTTGTATATGATGTGAGGTAAGGATCCACCTTCATTCTTTTCATATAGATATCCAGTTTTCTCAGCACTATTCGTTGAAAAAACTATTGTGTGGACTTGGTACCCTTGTCAATAATCAATTTGCCATAAATGTGAAGGTTTATTTCTGAACTCTCAATTTGAGTCCATCGGTCTATATGTCTGTCCTTGTGAGAGTACCACGGTGTTTTGATTACTGTAGTTTTGTAATAAGTTTTTAATTTTTATTTTTTAAAAGAAACTTCAGAATACATAAATGTTACGCAAAAAATATAGGGGATTCCCATATGCTCCACCCTCTCCCCCTCCCACACTTTCCCACATTAACAACATCCTTCATTAGTGTGGTACATTTGTTATAATTTATGAACACATATTGAAGCATTGCCACTAACCATGGATTATAGTTTACATTATAGTTTACATTCTGTCCCACAAAATTTTGTAAGTTATGACAAAATATATAATGGCCAATATCGGTCATTGCAATGTCATTCAGGACAATTCCAATGTCCTGAAAATGCCCCCATATTACACCTATTTTTCCCTTTCCCTCCCCTCAGAACCTCTGGTGGTCACTGCCTCCACATCAACGATAAAAGCTCTTCTATTGCTAGAATAACAATAAGTCTACAGGAGAATAATAGTAAGTCTAGTTTAGTCCATTGGTCATTCCCCAATCTTGAGGAATAAGTTTTTAAATTGGGAAATGTGAGTCCTCAAACTTTATTCTTTTTCAAGGTGGTTTTGACTATTTGGGACCACTTACCATTCCATATAAATTTGATGATTGGCTTTTCCATTTCTGCAAAGAAGGCTGTTGGAATTTTTATTGGGATTGTATTGAATCTGTAAGTCATTTTGGGTAGAACTGACATCTTAACCATATTTAGTCTTCCATCCATGAATATTGATTGTCTGTCCATTTATTTAGGTCTTCTTTGATTTATTTTAGCAATGTTTAAAAATTTTCTATATATAAGCCCTACACTTCTTTCATTAGATTTATTCCTAGATATTTGATTATTTTAGATGGAATTGTAAATGGAATGTTTTCTTGATTTCCTCTTCAGATTGTTCGTTACTAGTGTACAGAAACACTTCTGATTTTTTTGTGTTGATCTTGTACCCTGCTACTTTTCTGAATCTGTTTATTATCTCTAGTAGCTTCATTGTGGAATTTTTTTCAGGATTTTCTATTTATAGGATCATGTCATCTGCGAATAGGAAAAGTTCTATATCTCCCTTTCCAATTTGGATGTCTTTTATTTCTTTTCTTGCCTAATTGCTCTAGCTAGAACATCCAGTACAATGTTGAATAACAGGGGTGACAGTGTGCATCCTTGTCTTGTTCCTGATCTTTGAGGGAAAACTTCACTCTTTCTCCATTGAATATGATGTTAGCTCTGGGTTTTTCATGTATGCCCTTTATCTTACTGATAAAGTGTTATGGGTTCGATTATATCACCCACAAAAGGCATGTTCAGTTTCCAACACCTGGTCCTGTGTGGATAGCCCCATTGTAAATAGGATCTCTTAAAGATGTTACTTTTAAGGTGTGGTCTAAATGAATCAGGTTGGACATTAAGATAGATTACTGAGTCCTTTGTAAGCAGAATGAAATTCAGGCACTGAGAGAGGGAAGCCTCAGGGGGAAGACAGAAGGTGAAAGTCAATGGAAACCGGAATAGAAAGGAGAAGACCCTGCCGTGCTCATTGTATTTGTTGGAAAAACCGAGGAACCCCAAGATTGCTGGCCAGCCAGAAGATACTGACCTTTGGAGTAAGTAAGCAAGCCTTCTAAGATCTGAAACCATGAACAAGTAAATTCCTGTTTTTAAGCCAACCCATTGTGTGGTACTTGTTTTAACAGCCAGGAAACTAAATCAGGAGATTTTCCTCTATTCCTTGTTTTCTAAGTATTTTTTCCCAAGAAGCATTCCTGGATTTTGTCAAATGCCTTTTCTGTACCAATTGAGATGATCTTGTGTTTGTTTGTTTTTTCCCTTTAATACACCTTTAACATGGTGTATTACATTAATATATTTTCCTATGTTGAATTACCTTGAATACCTGGGATAAAGCCCACTTGATCATGGTATATAATTCTTTTAATGTACCATTGAATTCAGTTTGCTAGTATTTTGTTGAAGGTTTTTACATTTATCTTCATACGGGATCTTGGTCTGTAAATCTTTTTTTGGGGGTGGTATCTTTATCTGGCTTTGGTATTAGGATGATGTTGGCCACATAGAATGAGTTTGGAAATGTTCCTTCCTCTTCCATTTTTTGGAAGAGTTTCACAGGGTTGCTATTACTACTTATTGGAATGTTTGCTAAAGTTCTCCAGTGAAGCCATCTGGTCCTGGGCTTTTCTTTGTTGGAGGTTTTTGATTATTGGTTCAATCTCTTTATTATTCATTTGTCTGTTGAGATCTTCTATTTCTTCTTGAGTTAGTATAGATAGTTGGCATATTTCTAGAAATTTTTCCATTTCATCTAGGTAATCTATTTTGTTGGCAAATGGATGTTCATAGTATCCTCTTATACTCCTTTTTATTTCTGTGGGGTTGGTAGTAATGCTCCCTTTCATTTCTGATTTTAGTTATTTGTGTCCTCTTTCTTTTTTTCTTTGTCAGTCCAGCTAAATGTTTGTCGATTTTATTGATCAACACCTTGCTACTGATTGAACCAACTTTTGGTTTCCATTATTCTCTCTATTGCTTTTTATTTTCTATTTCATTTATCTCTGCTCTGCTCTTTGTCATTTCCTTCCTTCTGGTCATTTTAGGTTTAATTTGCTCTTCTTTTTCTAGACCCTCTGTTTGTGAGTTAGTTCTCTGATTTTAAATACTTCTTTTTTAATGTAAGCATTTAGAGCTATAAACTTTCTTCTCAACACTGTCTTTGCTGCATCTCATAAATTGGAGCTTGTTCTTTTTTATTTTCATTTGCCTCAAGATATTTCCTAATTTCCCTTGTGATTTCTTTTTTACCCATTATTCATTTAAGAGTGCATTGTTCAATTTCCACATATTTGTTAATTTTCCAATTCTCCCTCTATTATTGATTTCTACCCTCATACCATTGTGGTCATAGAAGATACATTTATGACTTCAATATTTTTTACTTTATTGAGAACTTGTTTTGTGACCTAACATATGGTCTATCCGGGAGAATGAACCATGTGCACTAGATAAGAATGTGTATTCTGCTGCTATTGGTTGACGTTTTCTATATGTCTGTTAGGTCTATTTGGTTAATAGTATTATTCAAGTCTTTTATTTCTTTATTGATCTTCTATATAGATGTTCTATCCATTATTAAAAGGGTGTATTGAAGGTCTCATGCTACTAATGTAGAATGGTCTATTTCTCCCTTCAAATCTGTCAATATTTGCTTCATATATTTTAGGGATTTTCCATTAGGTGCATGTATATTTATAATTGTTATGTCTTTTTGTCAAATTCACTCTTTTATCAGTATATAGTGACATTCTTTGTCCCTCATAACAGTTCTTGGCTTAAACTCTATTTTACCTAATATTTGTGTATCTACCTCTCCTTTCTTTTGGTTACTCTTTGCATGGTATATTTTTTCCATTCTTTCACTTTTCACCCACTTTTGTCTAATTTTAAGGTGAGTCTCTTTTAAACAACATATAGTTGGGTCAGATTTTTTATCCATTCTGCCCATCTCTGCCTTGTGACTGACAAGTTTATTTCATATACCTTTAAAGTTACTTCTGATACTTCAGAACTTTCTTCTGACATTTTTTCTCTTTGGTCTTTGTAAGTTATACATTTTTGCCTCTCAATTCTTATGCTAATACCTACTTTCATATTTATTTGACTTTTTGTTGTATACCATTTTGAGTCCCTTTACATTTCTTTTTCATATATTTTCTTTGTGCTTACCATGGGGCTTCAACTTAACATCCTAAATCTATAACAATGATGTTTGATTTGCTACCAACTTAGCTTCAATAACATATACATATACTCTTTTTACCCTTCTGTCCTCTCACTTTTTTGTTGTACTTGTTACAAATTACATCTTTATGCATTATATGTCCAAAACCATAGATTTATCATTATTTTTATACACTGGTATTTTAGAACCTGTAAGAAGTAAAAAGTGTACTTACATACCAAAATAAAATACAATAGTACTGGCATTCCCAGTTACCCAGATAGTTACTGTAGGAGTTTGGCATTGTTTATGAATTCCAAAAATAGATATTGGATTATGTTTGTAAACTGGCCAGTACCTGGGCATGATTAAATTATGATTAGGGCTTTGCTTGGGTGATGTCAGTAGGATGTTGAGTTCTTGCCCCCTTGGTGGGCGGGGACTCAGAGAGAAACCACACAGCAGATAAGGGAGGTTGGAGTTTTGAGCTGGAGCCCGGGAAGTGAACATACAAGAAGAAAACACAGAGGAATAGAGACAGCTCCTTAGACATGGCAGAAGCCCCAGAGAGAGACAGAGCTGTTCACCTGATAGTCTACAGCTGGCCTTGTGGAAAGAGCACAGCAGCTGAGCCTGGAAAGAAATGGAGCCCTGGAAGAAAGGAACCCAAGAAGCCTGAGCCCTTGCAGACATAGATAGCCTTGCCCCAACATGTGGCAATAGATTTTGGTGAGGGAAGTAACTTATGCTTTATGGCCTGGTAACTGTAAGCTTCTACCCCAAATAAATATCCTTTATAAAAGCTGATTTCTGGTATTTTGCATCAGTACCCCTTTGACTGACTAATACATTTACCTTTACTCGAAGTGTTTATATCTTTATGCCCCTCCTATTTGCTGTCTAGTGTCCTTTCCTTCCAGTTTGAAGGACTCCTTTTAGCATTGCTTGTATGGCAGATCTTATGATGATGAACTCTGTCAGCTTTTGTTTGTCTGGGAGCATCTTAATTTCTCCTTCATTTTTCAAAAATGATCTTGCCAGATATAAAATTCTTGGTTGGTAATTGTTTTCTTTCAGCACTTTAAATATTTTGTGTCACTGCCTTCTTTCCTCCTTGCTTTCTGGTAAATTGGCACTTAATCTTACTGGGTCTCTTGTACCTAACTCATTGCTTTTCTCTTAAACCTTTCAGAACTCTCTCCTTGTCCTTGACAGTAGCCATTTTGTTTACTATGTGTCTGTTCAGGGTTCTCTTCAAGTTTGTCATGTTCAAGGCTCGTTAGGTATCCTGAATGTGTATATCCATATATTTCATTAAATTTGAGAAGTTTTCTGCCATTATTTCTTTGAATATTCCTTCTTCCCTTTCTCTTTCTTCTCCCTCTAGGACTTGATGGCATCCCCCAAGTCTTTCAGGTTTTGTTCACTTTAAAAAATTCTGTTTTCTGAAACTCAGCCTGAGTTATTTCAACTGGCTTGTCTTTGAGATCACTGATTCTTTCTTCTGCCAACTCTGAAAGGCTATTGAAACCCTCTGGGGAATTTTTCATTTCCATTATTGTGGTCTTCAACTCTGGAAGTTCTGTTTGGTTCCTTTTTCAAATGTCTATCTCTTTATTGATATTCTCATATTATTCACTCATTGTTTATCTGATATCCTTTCATTCTTTCTCTGTGTTTTCCTTTATCTTCTTGAGAATATTGAAGATTTTTTTGGTAAGTTTAAGTTCCAAATGTCCAAAGTCTGGTGTACTTTGTGATGGTTTCTGGATTTTTTGCAGAAAAAATCCTTTGGATGGGTCATTACTTTCTGTTTCTTTCTCTTTTTTTGTCTTCTAATCTTTTGTTATACACTGTACATTTTAATATTTTAAAGTGTTAACTCTGGGATTTAGTCCCTGAGATATCTGTTCCCTAAGTTTATGTCCAGCTACTGATATGACAGAGATTTCCTTTGCCAAAAATAAACAAATGAATCTAATAAACACCTTTCACAGTCTTTGTAAATTGGCTTTGTGTTGGCTAGTGCTCTCCTTCAGAATTTAGGCTTCCTATCAAGAAAATCATCCTGAAGCAAATGTGAAGTGTAGGTTCCTCTCTGTCTTTTTTGGCCCTGTGCCTTGTCCTGGTCCTTTGATAGCTGGTAGCCTCAGGAATTTCCCTGTTTATAGGAATTTGAATGCCCTCTCTACTCTCTTGACCCCTTCTATCAGTGTATTCCAGTTTTCTGACTTGTCACTGACCCATGGTCTTCTCACAAGCCTTTCAGGATCCCCCTCTTTCCCCATGATTCATTGCTCCCCGTGGTGTCAGCCCAGCCCTGTCAGATCAAGAACTTGGGAGAGATGATGGTAAAGCCCTTCTATGGAGTTTCAGACAGTAGGTCCAGTAGCTGGAGGCAGCTGTGAATGGGGAGAATTGCACTTTCATGATGAAATTGGCAAAGTGAGGTAGTCTTTGGGATGAGGAGAGGGGGGAAACATTTCCAAAGTTGGAGCAGAAGAAACCATATGTCCTGTAGCAGGGGCTGGTGGCTGCAGTGACAGTGTTCATTTTACCATTTCAGTTTGTGATTTGTTCAGAGGTGAAATGAAGCGGCACTCAAAATGTACACTCTTGGACTTCCAGGGAGTTGCCTGATCAGTCTCTGCCTCCATTCTCTCTCTCCTTGGCCATTTATCACACATGCTACTGACTGACTCATCCTTTTAAAACACTGTTTTAGCTTTTGTCACAGCTCTGCTCAAAAACTTACAGCACTACACTCCCAAGTCTAAATTCCTTATTGAAGATTCTCAACAATTTAATCCTACCCTAATGCGTTCAACCTCACCTTTCACATGAAAATTCTACAATGTGAGTGCCTCTGTCTACCATAGGCCATGCTTATCCAAATCCAAGCCCTCACACTTGCTATTTTCTAGCTTGGAGGCCCTCTGCTCTCTTATTGAGCTGTGTCTTACTCATCCTTGCGATCATATATTAGGGGAATTGGCTGATTTTCCCCACTTAAAAAAAAACAACAGAAAAAACAAATAGGTAGAGTTGAGATGTATAAATGCATTACAGTTTTTTAAACATTTATTGGGCACCCACTAGACTGCCAAGTTAGTTCCTAGAACAACAAGGATATAAATTCATTCTTGGTTGACAGCCTAGATTTCAGAACTTCCTGTCCCGAGTTAGCTTTTATGGCCACAACTGAACTGTGTTGTATTCTTTCAGCCTAGAGGTCAAAGAAATTAGTTCAGCCACCCCACTGACTGTGGCAAGTAGTAGAACAGCCCTCTTCAGGCCTCAGCAGGGGCTTTTTTGTTTTGTTTTGTTTTCTGTTTTTTATTTTTTTTAATTTTTTTGAGGAGGTACCAGGGATTGAACCTGGGACCTTGTACATGGGAAGCAGGTGTTCAACCCCTGAGCTACACCCGCTCCCTCAGCCCAGACTTTAATATTTTTGAGAAACATGGTGGAAAGTCTTTTCATCTGAGAATCTAGAAACTTGGATTCCAGTCCAGGCTTTACCACTGAGTGGTGACAATCTTAGGTAAATGCTTTCACCCCACTGGCATTTGTTTAATCATCTGTAAACTAAGAGATGAAACTGACTGTGTAGAAGGTCCTTTTCCTCCCAAATTTCATCATTCTGTGGTTATTTTGATTAGAATCAAAGTTAGGTTATAGCCTGGGGTATGGCAGGCTGTGAGAATAATTTCTGTCAGATAGCAATTTCAAAATACTGGTTTCAGTTGTATAAGTTTCTGGGAGTGACCCCCAAAGTAAGTCAATTCTAATTTTTATTGTGACCATATAGCCCTTGAGGGAGGCCACTTGTTTATGACTTCATCTTCCCTACTTGTAAGAAGAGACGGTATCACTTGCAATCAATAAGCCTTGCCCGAAAGGATGTCTATAATATTTGCTGAGTGCTTCAACATTCTTAGGGGAAAGAGATAAAGTTTTAATGATGTACTTTCCCACTATACTTGAAGCCAAGCTGATTTTTTAAAATGTTCTTCCTAGTGTTAACCCTTGGAATATGTAAACATCTTGATCATGGTATCCAAATAAGGAACTCATTTTCTTTGTTTCCCACAATAAAATATTACCAGCATAGAAAAACATAGATGACTAATGAAAATGTAAACAGTAAGTTATTTATTCCTCTCTCATCAAAACAATGTGTCAGAATCCTCCAATTATCTTAAGAAGCTTGTCTCACTAGTGGGTCATTTACCTTGATTGACTCAGTATTGGCAATCAGAGCTCTCCAGAAAATGTCTTAACTTAAATGTTATTTGCCAGGGTGTTTTTTGTTGTTGTTGTTTTGGTGGGAGAGTTAAGACCAGGATGAATTGAGATGGGGAATCATTCTGACAATGTTGTCTATGATTTTGTTGGGTGGTACACTTAATTGTTTCTGTAAATTTATTGGTCTTTAACTGACTGGTGATGTACTTATTTGTAGTAAAGATATGTTCCAGATTTTCACAATCAGTAGATGGACTCTCTAGAATACTATATCATGAAGGAACGTAATGTACAAAGTAAACCTGCTTTGCTTTAGGGAAAAATATGAATGATTCCTTACATTGTAATGAGGAAATTTTAGCACTAATTAGGATTTATGTTCTAAAGAATGGAGTGAGAGAAATATTATAGATTAGCCAGGACTTTAATTATTTTTCTTTAGAAATGACAACTTGAAAATTAATACTATTATAACTTTGGATTATTATTTTTTAAAAGAGATCTATGCCGGTTATTTTAAAAAATGAAACCTGGAGAAGTCCACACTACATAGTCCATTCCTATGGTAACTCTCCAACCATTAGCTTCAACTAATGGTTAAATATCGGTATCCTGGATCAACCCAAATGTTTACACTTTCTATGCTTAATCTAGGCTGCAGAGACCTGCTAGAAAAGCATTCAACCCTGTGTATTAGAACCACCACAAAATTAAGATCTCATTCATCCACTTAAAAAAACATTTATTCTCTAGATATCAAGCACAATGCAAGGCAGAGGGTATAAATGGCAAAGGGCAAAAAATTGGCAAGGTTCTGACCCCCTGGAGCTTAGACCGGGAGGGACTGGAGTTAAGTAACTAGGGAATGCATACAGTATGTTAAACGTCTCTGTAAAATGTGTCTTTCATCTTTTTTATAATTTTTTGTTGTAGTTACATACATATAACTCAGAGTTTTCCTATTTTAACCAATTTCAAGGGCACATTTCAGTAATAATTACATTCATAATATTGTGCAACCATCACCAACGTCCATTAGCCCAATTTTTCACCTCAAAGAGGAAATTCTGCACCCACTAAGCAATAATATCCCCTTTTCTTACCCCACCCCACTCCTATGCCTGGCTGTCTTTAATCTTTGATCCCTAGCATCTGATGTGGTGTTTCACATATAGTAAGTCACTTAACAAATATTAATTGAGCATCAATGTATGCCAAGCTCTATTTTAGCTCTGGAGATACATCAGTGATCGAGGCAGGCAAAGAAAGCCCTGCACTCTTAGCACTTACATTCTAGCACAAAGAGACAGGCAGTAAACAAGTTTGAAAAAAATAAACATACAAGGTAATGTCAGATAACAATAGGTGCCATGAAAGATGTAAAATCAAGCGGGAATAGAGGGAGTCATTTTAGAAAGGCCACTCTGTGGAAATGACACTTGGAGGCATCTGCATGTGTTGTGAAGAACTTTCTAGGCAGAGAAAACAGCAAGTGCAAAGTCCCAAACTTAGGTTTGGTATTTAATGAACAGGAGGCCAATGTTATTGGAACATGTTGAGTGAAGGGGATGAGACATATAAGATGTAGTCAGAGAGACAAGCAAGAGCTGGGTCATGTTGGACCTTCAGGACATTATAAGATGTTTGGCTTCTCATCTACCTTAGAATAAGCATTCCGGTTTTAAGTAGCCCAGGTGAGAAATTATGAGGCTTTAACTGTAGGCTTTTGAATATTTTACAACCACAACTCACATGCAGAAATATATTTCATGTGAAATCTTGGTACTCAGACACATACACATAAACATTTTTCAAGAAACAATACTTACCTTTACCATGATGTATGCACTCTGATATTTTCTATTCTATTTCATTATAAAAGAAAAATTGCTGGCTGTCACCCACTAAACTGACTTCAGTTTATGTTGGCCAGGTACTCTAGATATTACCTGTGTCAGCAAGCTCATTTTTCAGATGAGGAAACTGAGGCCCAGAGAAACCTTAGGTGCTTTGGCTACGACCAGAATATGGAGTAAAACCACAGCTGCAGGCAGCCATCCCCAGGTCCCTGAGCATCACAAGGCTGCTCTTCATCTACCAGAGGAGAGGACATGAGACTGTGGGAAATGCTATCCTTCATTCATTCTACGACCAACCAATGTTTATTGAGTAATCACTGAGTATCAGTGATTATTCTGATGGTGGGGAAACGGCAATGAACCTGGCCAACCCCTGCCCTCGATAGCTCACACTGTAAAGGTGAGCTGAGATCACAGAATTAAAGGATGCTGAGTTCTTGCTTTACTTCTGTGAGGTAGCAAGGGCAAAATGTACTGGGGAATGGGACCTGAGGGTCGGTGTAGTAGTCAGCATGACACCCCCCCCCCTTGTCCGTATCCTAATCTAATCCTGGTGGGCCTGGATTATCACAAGGGTCCTTATAGGGGAAAGAGGGAGCCAGGACAGTCAGAAGGAGATGAATGGAAGCAGATGATGGAGTGATGGAGCAATGCAGCTGCTGGCTGGGAGCTACGAGCCGTGGAATGTGGGCAGCCCCTAGAAGCTGGAAAGACGAGAAACAGGTTCACCCCTAGAGTCTCCAGGGGGAACACAGCCCTACCAACACCTTAAGTTTAGTCCCGTAAGATTTATTTTGGATTTCTGACCTCCAGATCTTAAAGAGAATAAATGTGTGTTGTTTTAAACCACCAAGTTTTTGGTAATTCACTACAGTAGCAATAGGCAACTAATATAGTGGGAAAACGACTCTTCATGAAAAGAAAGAAGTGAGTTTAAGGTACTATAGGAACATAGAATGTGAGACATAAGGTTCATAGTTGCTCTATCTAATCTAATAGCTTCATTTTTAAAAGATAAATTAAATGATGAAGATATGTATCTGCCAAACTTTTCCTTCTTTAAACCGATTATATTGCTTATGATTTAAAACTATACATGTAGCAGCACTATTTGTAATAGCCCTAAATTGGAAACCAAGAAAATGCCAATAATTGTAGAATGGAAAAACAAATTGTGATAAAATTGTAACACCTTCCTACAATGTAATACTATACAACGAGAATGTATGCACTACAATTACAGATGATACTATGAATGAATTATCTGAACTTATATTATTGTTTGTGAAATAAGCAAAATACAAAATAGTTAATGTCGTATGATTCCATTCACATAAAGTTCAAAAACAAGCAAAGCCAATCTATGATGGTAAAAGTTACCTTGGGACAGGTGGGGGTTTTATAGTGACTGGGAGAGGACAAGACGGAGAGTTCTTGGAGTCTTATAATGTTCTCCTTGATCTGGGTGCTGGTTACATGGGTAGGTTCACTTTGTGGAAATTCATATGCTTTGTAAAAACTTCTGTATGTTATCTGTCAATAGAAAGGTCACTTAAAATAAAATTATACGAATGTCTGGCCCCAGTGGTGGTTGTAACAATAGCTTGATATAAAAAATATGAGCTTTTAGAGGGAAAGCATGAGCAGAATCCCCTGTGGGGCCCTTTCTGGATCCATTGCCCAAAAGGAGAGTCAACAGCCCTCCTGGCTTTAGAATATGAGATATAAAATTTTGTCATAAAATAAGTTTAAAACACTTGCTTTACATTCTGCTTATTAACCTCCTCTCCCACCCACAGGATACATGATTTTTTAAAAAATAGAGTTCCTATATACAACACTATTTTTAAAAAAGATTTATTTATTTATTTACCCCCCTCCCCCCATTGTTTTTGTGCTCGCTGTCTGCTCTCTGTGTCCATTTGCTGTGTGTTCTTCTATGTCTGCTTGTCTTCTCTTTGGGCGGCACCGGGATCCGATCCTGGGACCTTCCAGAGTGGGAGAGAAGCACTCAATCTCTTGCACCACCTCAGCTCCCTTGTCTGCTGCATCTTTTATAGTCTGTCCTCTGTGTCTCTTTTTGTTGTGTCATCTTGCTGTACCAGCTCTTTGAGTGGGCCAGCATTCCTGCAGGGCCAGTTTGCCTTTCAGCAGGAGGCCCTGGAAATCAAACCCTGGACCTCCTATGAGGTAAGTGGGACCCCAATCACTTGAGCCACATCTGCTTCCCAGGATATGTGATTTTTAAGCTGGTGTTTAAAAATATTATTTAATTGTGGATAAGTAACCTAGGCTAGAGGAGAGTCTTCAATAAGTTAAAGATAAATAATTATTGCCCAGTTATGATTCTGTGGAAGAATGAGGCTTTCTGGTGTGTTTGGAATTATATATACCAGGGCACCCTTTATTTTGAGCCAGCTGCAGGTGGAAAGCTAAGCACAGAGTCTGACTGAGACCTCTCACCCTAATTATGGTGGAAGGATAATTTGTACAAGGCTGGTGAGTTCATTAATAGAGTGCTGAATAATATAAATAATAAGCATTCTATAGATTAACTGAAAAAATATAACTTTCTATAACAAATATCGTTTATAAGATGTTTGTTTTTTTTTAATAAGATTTTTGATGTCCTGGAACAAACAAAAACTTTGTAGTTAACAGTCACTCCTTGTTTGTAGTTAACTTCTTGCTCCTCAGGAACTATTAGTGAGAAGAACTGCAATTAAACTTAAATAAATTCTTTACCCATTCCAGGGTAGTGCTCTCTGTTGATTGTGTTCCTGAGGTCATTGGAGTGTGAGCACTTTCCAACATTCTCTTATCTTTGCTAAGAAGGATGGGAGCCAGCACAGTACTTAGAATTCTCAAATAATGTCAACAAGATTATTTCTGCTCAAGATACATTATCAAATATCACTGTGACCTCTAGCTTTTCTTGTTTTTGTCCAATGCTGAGAAAATTTGGGGGAGTGCTTATAATTTTATTTTGAAAATTTAAGTGAGCCCCAATTTTATAGTTGAATATTGAATTTATACAGTTTGATTTTTAGCAGTTTATTTCCTATTAAAACAAAATGGATGAAAGCCAGTGCTTAGCTCTAGTGAAGAATATTAACAATGACAAAAAAGACCTTAAAAACATAGACAAACCAATTGAAAATAATATGTAAAAGGTGCAGTGCTATCTAGATAGCTTACTAGTAAAGGGAAAATATTGGTACCCTTATCTTTGGGTCAAAGCTGGCAGCATTTTTATGTCAATTAAGTAATAAATAAAGAAAATGTCATGTAGTACTTTAACTATATTAGTACGTAGGTTAAAAATAAGTTGAGAGAAATTGTGTGACAGTGATGTGAGGTAGTAGAGAATAGAAGAAAAAGAGAATACCACGGACTACATTTACATTTTTTAATTTTAATTAAACTTTTTTCTTTATCATCACCTTACTTTTGAAATCCTAATATATGCACTTATTGATAGCCTCGTGTTAGAGCGTTCAAAGTAAGAATGCCTGTCTGACTCCTTTCCTTTCTCCCTTCCTCTCCCTCCCTTCTTTCCTTTCCTCCTTCCTTTCTCTCCTCCAACTGTGAGTTAGATGTACAACCAGGCACACAGTCCTTCTCAGTGTGTATTGAAAGCACCAATGGGTTTTATTCAAATAAGATTCTAATTTCATAGGTCTGGGGTTGATCCTGAAAATCTGTTACTAACAAACATCCCTGATGCCAATGCTGGGAAGAGTAGAATTGCCTGGTCATATGGTAATATCACCTTGGACCATGCTTTGAGTAGGAAGGATTGGAAAGAATAGTCCATTCATAAAGAGCTCATAGTCTAGTCACAGCCACTTCCATCTTCCACTTTAGTTCAAAAAGTTTCTTCTTCTTTTTCAGATTATGTGTACAACCCAGATATCAACAGGGAACTTCTCCTTCCTCTTAAGATCTAGATAAAATTGGATCAAAACACATGCCTGTTTCCATAGCCTGTAAAAATCCAAATTTTTGAATGAACCCAGAGGTGAAATTTGGTCCCTCTGTAATTTCCACCAAAACCCTAGCTGTACAAAGATGTTGTCCGTTTGTGGATTTTACTGAGATGGGAGAAGACAAAGGAGGAATTTACACAGCAGCAGTGCAAACGCCTCTGAAAGGAACCGAGGGCTCCTGCATCCACAAGATGAGTTCAGTCTCTGGATCTTCTCACTGTCTGAAGTGCCATCCTGCACTACACACTGTAAATGTCGTCCATATGCTTGTGCTTCACAAATGTGAGGGAGGGCGCCGGCACTTGAGCTATATCTGACAGACACATATTTAGAGCTCTCCTTTAAAACAAACAAGCCCAAAACTTCCTTCAGTCTGGACAGATCCAGGAGATTGAGTTTGTTTAGTATAAATGTTTAATATGTAATTAAATTAGAAAATATAAAAAGCATGGTGAAAGGGTAGGCTAATAGTCAATGCATAATTAATTGATAAATGCTGCTTGGGTGTTCATGGGACTTCCTGTCATTCTTGGGTTCAGCACATCGTTTCTTAAAGCCACACCATCTCATAAGCAACAGTATAAATGTGTTTAGTATTTTATTTACATGTGGCACAAAATACACTCAATGCCATCCAGTCAAAGACTAACAGGCACACACCTGTGACTAAACAGTTGGATTTATTAGTTGTGGCAGCAAAGAAGACTATATGCCGAGGGGAAAGTGGGGCATCTAAGTAAGATGGTATTAGAAAGAGTTAACTGAAGAATTTGGGCTTGTCTGAAGTGATTTTGGAGAGAGTTTAAGGAAGTGGGGCTTTGCTAGGGATTGGATGCTATCAGGATTAGGCTAATTCTATGATTGAATATCTTAATAAATCTTATTAGAGAAGGAGGGAAGACTAGACCATGGTTAAAATGTAATTGGTTTTTTAAAAAAGCAGCAGTCAGTCATATTACTAGGATAAGGAGACGTTTGGTCTTTTTTATGATTTGGACATTCGTTTTTTTGCCTGTGTTCAGACATTGGCATGGTCTTGCTTTTGTCTTGATCCATCATGGTGACAAGGTGGTCTTATCTGATATTGATGTTGTATGAAACTCTTCATGTTCAACAGTAAAATCCCAAGTCTTAGCTGATAGTACCAGGCAAAGCTCCTGGAAGCCAAGCTTATTTCTCCTAGCATAACGTTTTCAAGGTTCGTCCATGTTTCAGAACTTCATTTCTTTTTCTGGCTGAATAGTATTCCCCTGTATGGATATACCACATTTTGTTTGTCCATTCCTCTGTAGATGGACATTTGGGTTGTTTCCACTTTTGGACTATCAGGAATAATGCTGCTGTGAACATTGGCATAAAAGTATCTGTTTGAATACATGATTTCTCCTCTTTGGGGTGTATACCTAAGAGTGGAATTGCCTAGTCATATGGTAATTCTGTGTCTAACTTTTTGAAGAACTGCCAGATTGTCTTCCCAGACAATGAGCTTTAAGCTGTAGAGTAACATGATTTATTTTAGACTCATGTGTGGAGAATGGACTTTGTAGGATGGACTGGAGTGGGGGAGACTAAAAGGAAGGAGAAAAATTCATATTTATTCGTTGTATTTATTCACCAGTTATTAGATCTTACTATGAGCCAGACCCTGTGCTGACGTGGAACTGCAGTGGTGAATGAGACAGACCCTCTCTCACAGAATCCATAGTTTAGCAAGACGAGAAGCAAGAATCCAGCAGTTTCCACAGTGTTATCAGCTCTGTAATAGATAGATTACAGGTATGTTGCCAGGAAGACCTCTAACTTGGATTTGGGGAATGAAGGAAATTTCCTAGAGAAAGTGAGACCTCAATTATGAGCTGGAAAACCTGGATGCAAGGAGTGAGGACGGGGAAGCATGTTTTGAACAGAGGAAATTTCATGTTTGGGGAGCTATAAGGAATTAGGAGGCTATTGCAATATCTTCCTGTGGGGGTGAAGGTATGCTTTGGAGAAATATAATCATTTTCAGACAGCTTGGATTCGGGGTTCTATGGGAGGTGAAGTTAAGAAGACAGCTGGAGGCAATGCCTATTCAACCTATATTTTCATAGCAAAGAGTTACCCAGGGAACCAGCTGTGGCTCAATTGGTTGGGCTCTGGTTTACCACATGGGAGGCCCCGGGTTCGGTTTCTGGGGCCTCCTGGAGAAGCAAGCCACTGCGAGCAGGCAAGTCGCCACGCGGTGAGCTGACTCAGTGGGATGCTGCAGCAGGGGGAGACAAGCAGACACAGAAAAAATGCAAAGCAAATGAACACAGCAAGCACAAGCAGCAAGGGGGGGGAGATAGAAATTTTTTAAAAAATCTTAAAAAAAAAAAAAGTTACCCAAATGGCCCTTCTCTGCACTCAGAAGTTCAATTCTATCAATTTTTTAAAATAAAATTTTATTGCAGTATACCATTCATACATGAACATACATAAACAATAAGTGTATAGTAAAATTTGTGAATTTATAAAACATGAATATCATCATATAAGGCTCCCATACATCTCCACACTTACCACCACCTTGCATTTTTGTGAAACATTTGTTACAAACTATGAATGAGCATCTTCAGAATATTACTACTAACTATAGCCCATATCTTATATTTGTTGTATTCCCCCTAACCCACTCAATTATTAACACCCTATATTAGTATTATATATTTGTTATCATTCATAGAAGAATGTTCTCATATTTGTACTGTTAACCACAGCATATCATCCATTACTGGATTCCCTGTGTTAAACAGTCCCATTCTTTGTACAATCCATTCCAAGTGTACACTCAGTGGCTCTCATTTTCGTCACAGAGTTGTGCTGTCATCAACTCAGTCAATTTTAGAACATTTTCTCTGGACTCAGAAATTCAATTCTATCAATTTTTAAAAGCCAAAAATTTTAAAGGGAGTGGGTAGAGGGAAATCCTACTACTTTAGCAAAGGAGAATGAAAGTTAAGAGAAGAACAAGGGAGACTATGGTAAGGAAAGAGGAAGTTTTTGGGAAATGAAAGGTCAAAAATTTCAATATTCGTCAAGTAAAGTAAGATGAAGGCTGAGAAGAATCCACTGGATTTGGACTTTGAATCATTGTTGGGCAGACATGTGACTGCAGTGACTTGAAGAGTGAATAAGAAGGGAGGTAGAGATGGTAAGCCTACACTTTTCATAGAAGAAACATGGATGTGAAAGGGAAGTGAGAATTAGGTGATAACTGGAGGGAGGGGATGGAAGTAGCCTTCCTTAGAACCAGAAAGTGTGTCTTTGAAGAATTCCTAACTCAATCTTAATATCTGCTTCTTTAGGAATTTTGAGTTAACTGAGAGCTTCATGTAGCGTTATCTATTGAAAGGCTGAAATGATAAATGGACTATTTTTTAATAAATTTTTTATTTGATAAATTTCACTAAATTTTATTTATTTAGATAAATTTAAAACAGTTTTAGATATACAGAAAAATCATGAATATAGTATAGAGATTTCCCATGTAACTTGCATCCAGATTCCCTTATTATTAACATCTTACATTCGTGTATGGACCATTTGTTACATCTAATGAACTAATTTTTATTCACTACTATTAACTAAAGTCCATCTTTATTCAGATTTCCTTAGTTTTTACCTTATGTCCTTTTCTGGTTCCAGGATCCCATCCAGGATACCACATGCATTTAGTCATCATGTCTCCTTAGCCTCCTCTTGGCTACACCATTTTTTTTTCTGATTTTCCTTATTTTTTGAAGACCTTGGCAGTTTTGAGGAGAAATGGCGAGGTATTTTTTCAAACATCTCTCAAGTGGGATTCGTCTGATATTTTTCTCATGATTAGACTGAGGATTTAGGGGGTATGGGGAGGAAGACATCATATTAAGGGTATGTACTATTAACATGACTGATCACTGTTGATGTTGACCTTGATCACCTGGCTGAGGTAGCGTTTTTTAGATTTCTCTACGGTAAAGCAACTTTTGTTTCATTCTTTCCATATTGTACCCTTTGAATGGAAGTCACTCCATGCAGCCCACACTTAAGGAGTGGGGACTTAATGTTCCAGTTTCTTGAGGGTAATTATTGGGAAATTCTTCTGCACAAGAGATTTCTCTCTTCTTCTCAGGGTCAATGGATTTTTAATCTTCCTGTGAAAGGCTCAATGACTTCATGCCTTGCTTATTAAGATTAAACTTGTAGGATAAATTTCCTCCAGGAAGTTAGCTATTTAGTTTATGATTTCAATACAGATTAACAGGCCAGCAGTAACAGAAGTTGAGAGCAGTAAAGAAGAACCTCACAAAAATAATATTGAAAGCATCTTATTCAAGATTTTTTTGCCAGTCATTGACATTTCCATAAGCCAAGAAAACCTCATTCTATGGCAGCTACTTAGAATGAATAACATGAAGCTGACGTACTGGATCAACATTTTTATTTGTCACTTTTCATTTTCTAATTCCTGAATGGGTAGTACAATTTAGAGAATTGAATGTCCTTTTAATTAGCACTGGGAACTGGAGGAAACCTGCAGAAGAAAACAAACTGGTTGTGTTGGGCGGCCATGTTCTGCCTAGGCTCTACCACTTACTAGTTGTGTGACCTAGGGCAAATTTCTTAACTTTTGTTAAGTCTTGATTTTCTCAAAAATTGTGAATAATAATAATGCCTGCATAGCAACATTTTTGAGGGTTAAATGAACTAACATATTTTTGACGAACTTGTAAATTATAAAGTTGCATTGGTTGTCCAAGTGACTAATTCCTGGGGCTGACACTCAGCTGAATACAATGCTGTGGACAATAGGTGTTTAAACCTAATATTCCT
>PVKH010000692.1:0-13776 GCA_004027955.1 Chaetophractus vellerosus
AGGACTCTTCCAACAGGAGACATTGCCTTGTGGACTCCCCACTGGCGTGACTGACACTGTTAAAACTGGGCTGCCGTTTGAGCCTCTCCCACCCAAACCTCCTCTCTTACGTGTCTCCTTCATGGGTTCAAACCTACATTGCTGTCTGCGAGCTCTCCCTACTTTCTCCTGCTCCCTGCCCTTTGTCCTTTGAAACTGTTTGTTTCCCTAGTAAGCCTCTTTCACTGCACCTCTAATTCTGTCTTAATATCTGCTTCTTGGAGGGCACATATTAACACAATATATAATGCAATTCATATTGGGATTTCCTATGAAAACACATTTTCTAGAAAGCACTATTTATGTGTATTAGGAAGTGACTAATTTCTAATTTGAACATTTTAATTATCTTCTATCATTCCTCTTTCCAGGCTGAACTCTGAGTGGTTGTCCCTCTTCTTAAATGTAATTAAGGGACTGCATATAACCAGTGTATAAGCAGTAGAATATTTCTTAACTGCCTAGTACTTAATTGATTTAGTGAACTAACTGAATTTTATCATTTCCTCTGGAAAACACTGCTATGAGAGCCCAAAGTATACCAAATTCTAAGAGCTGGTAAATAGCTGAATATGTTCTTCTATTTCGGCTCCTACAATTCAGAAGGATGTTTTAAAAGTGTTGTTTTTTATTGTTGTTGTTCTGAATCTGTTTATTCCAGTTTTATTTATTACCTAGGGATTCTAGGCACGCTTGCTTTGCAAGTGTCTTTAATTTCTTGTTTGCTTCTATGAAACAAAAACTGGAAATCTTTGATACTTTCCTAAACATTTTTTAGGAAAACAAAATCACCTGGAACTCATATTAGCGGAATCCATACTCAAAGAAAAAGTTTGGCTCCCATTCAAAATACTGGTGATTTAGCATACATATATGTGATTTAGGCTTAAAAAAAATATTCATGTTGTTGATACATTATGCTTTGTGATTTTCTTATTTAACCTTTTTTATGTACAAAATATATATAGACCTTGAGAAAAGGACATGTAGCTTTCCTTAAGAATTATGCTACAATATTTCATAGCATGTTTTCCAAAGATTTAAGCTTGAGTACATTGCCAAAATATTGATATATTTTATTTCAAAACATGGAGAACAATAGTTAAGGTGCTTACCTGATATCCATCAGCATTATGGTTTCTAGAAAATGGATAAAATGCCCCAAGTTGCATCCATCTTCTGCAAAGCTCTTCTGTAGTATCAACCACAAATCCACAGATATCCGCTCCAATCTAAATAATATATATACTGTAATTTTTAGTGTAAGGATTCTCAAACTTTCCCGGAACATCACATTTTATGCTGGTGATTAATTTGCATTATTTACAACTTTTATTCTTTACTATCATCATATTTTCTCCCTTAACCTAGTTTCTTTATTTTCTATCTTATACTCCTCTCTTGCCTATAACTCTTATTTTACATATTCTTTGTTTTCTCTTTATATATTTTCTTAGGCTGCTGTCTTTATTTTGCATTTGATTTTTTGTTTGATAGACTCAAACAAAATATAAATTAAATGCATAAAGGGGAAATTATTGTTTCAAAACATGTTGCTTCTCAATCCAAAACTCACTTCCCTTGATTTGATTTTTCACATTTATAATAAAAGATTTCTGACACAAAAAATTTTGTAGAGGCAATATAATAAACACCAGTGTATTCACGTTGAACATGTGGAAGAAATTATTAAAAGTAAAATAAAAGCTTTGCCCCATGTGTGCAAACATTATATAGTATTCCCCTTGCTCCAAGGTCTTTCCAGAAATAACCAAACTCCTAAATGTAGTATTTATTACTTAGTTGCATTTCTTTAATTTTTATTATGTAAACATATTTCTAAACAATATATAGTATGGCTTTGCATCTTTATTAAATTCATATAACTGCCATGTTGCATGCTTTGCACTGCATTTTGCTTCTTTCTCTAAGCATTATTTTTATGAGATTGAGTTATGTTAATATAACTCTAGTTCCCTATTGTGTGGAATTCCACTGTGCAAATATACCAGGGTTTACTTATTCATTCTTTTTTTTTTTAAAGATTTATTTTTTATTTATTACATATCGCCCTCCCCCCCCTTCTGCTTGCTCTTGCTGTGTGTCCTTTCTTCTGTGTCTTTCTATGTCTGCTTCTTGTCTCCCCTGTCTTTGCGGCGAGGCGCCGAGTTGGCCCTCCGCGGCGGGGGCTCACTCCGTTAGAGGGTGGCTCCATTCCGTTTTCAAGGGCGGCTCTGCTCCATGTTTTGCGGGCAGCAGTCCTCCATGTTTTTGCGGGCTGCCCGGCTTCCACGGCGGTTTGCAGGCGGCAGCTCCGCTTTTTCACGGGTGAGTTTGCCATGCCCGTGGGGGCTCTGCCCTTCCCGTGGCGGCTTTTTGCCTTGCCCACGGGGGCTCTGCCCCGCCCACGGTGGCTTGCCTTTCTCAAGGCCGTCTGCCCGCTTGGAGAGGTCCCCGGGAACCGAACCCGGGGCCTCCCATGTGGTACCCCAGCGCGCTCTTTATCCACTGAGCTATCTAGCCGAGCCCACTTATTCATTCTTTATTGATGGATTATTGGGCTACATACAGATTCCCACTATGATAAAAATGCTTCCATTAAATTTATATGCAGATTTCCTTTAATATTTTTTTAAAATACGGTACTCTTATTTTATGGCATATGTACATAGGATTAATTTTCTGGTTATTGAAAATGTTCATCATTTAACCAAAAAAGATCATAATTATTTATAAGCACAACATGAAAATTCCTAATGCTCCAGTTTCTTGCCAATAATTGGTATTGTCATGCCTTTAATTTTTACCAATATTATCTATGTGAAATATATCTCACTGAAGTTTTTACTTACATTTCTCTGGAATACTAGGGAAAATGAAAACCTTTTCATATATTTTTAGGTGCAAATGGGTTTCCCTTTCTATAGAATTGCCTGTTTGTTTCCTTTGTTAATTTTTCTGTTTTTCTTGTTTTCTAAAGATTTATAGAAGCTTTTACATTGAATAATATACTCATTGAATATTAATAATTTATTGGTTATATGCCTTGAAGGTACTATTTCCCAGTATGAGTCTTGCTTTTGGTATAAATATATTCCCCTACTCCAAGACCTTATATTTTCCTCTTATAATTTCTTCTACAATGTTTAAAGCTTGTTTTTCACATATAAGTCCTTAGTATACCTGCAATTGATTTCTGTGTATATTATAATAAATGGATCCATTTATTTTATTTTTAAAATGTCCAATTAATTTCCATATGAATAGTTGATACTTTTATCATTGATCTCTGCCATAAAACAATTTTCCATATATGCATGGGTGGACCTATTTCTGAGCTCTAATTTTGCCATAGTAGAGTATATTAGAGTACTTGCACATCAGCAGCTAATATCATTGTGTTAATTGCTATAGCTCCATAAGGTTGGACAAATTCTCCTGCTCTTTTCTTCTTAAATCATAATTGCTTCCACATAAAGTATAAAATAATCTATTTTGTTCTACGAAAGCTCTTTTCTATCATTTAAATTACAGTTCCACTGGATTTGGATAATATTTTTTGGAGAATGTATATTCCTAGTATACTACTCCTTCCTATCAATGAACACGGTATATCTTTAATTTACTTAGCTCTCATTTAAAACTGTCTCATAAAAGTCTTACCTATATTTTAAATATTATTCCAGAATATTTTTGATTAATTGGTTGCAATGATAAATATGATCTCATATTAAAATACACTCCAATATTGTTTCTTTTTCTTCTTTTTAAGATAAATCTTGCAAAAAATTGGTCTATTTTATTAAATTTTTCAAGGAACCGACTTACCTTTATGACTGTGAATTTTTTATAGACACTTTGTTTTCATTGCATTAGTGTATTATTTTCATAATCTACATCCTTGTTTAGCTTTTTTCTGTTTTGTCTTTCTAATATTTCATTCATGACTTCAATAATTAATGTTCAGCCCTTCTTTGTTTTGTTTTTTTTTTTTAAGATTTTTTTTGGTTACCTATCCCTCCCCTCTCTGCTTGCTCTTGCTCTTCTGTGTTCTTCCATGTCTGCTTTGTCTCCCCCTGCTGTGGCAACGTGCCGAGTCAGCTCACTGTGCAGATGGCTTGCCCCGCTTGTGGGCGGCTGTGCTTCTGTTCCCAGGCGGCTTTTGCTCCGTTCTCAGGCAGCTTTGCTCCATTCACAGGTGGCTCGCCCTGCCCTTGGCAGCTTTACCCTGCCTGTGGCGGCTTTTTGCCCTACCCATGGTGGCTCTGCCCCGCCCACAGCGGCTTTCCTTCTCAGGTGGTCTACCCGCTTGGAGAGGTCCCCGGGAACCGAACCCGGGGCCTCCCATGTGGTGTACCAGTGCCCTATCCACTGGGCTACAGCCGGCCCCCTTTGTTTTTAATTTAGCCATTTAATGCTATCAGTTTTACTCTAAATACTAATTTACCTCAAATCCCACAAAGTTTGATATGAAGTACAATTGTTATCATTTGGTTCTAAGTTGTTTATTTCCATTCATTTTGTTATTTTTTTTACTTCTGAGTAATTTATAAATGTGTTTTTAAATTTCCAAATGCAAAATTTTTTCTAGGTATATTTTATCTATTTTACTTCTTGATTTTCATTTTCTGCAGTTTATGTGAAGGAAAAAATAAATGAAACAATATAACTACCTAATAAATTTTACATATTTGTGTTATGTAGTGTCACTTTTTCATTTTGAATATGAACATTGCATAATTCTTTTTTGTTTGATATAGAGACTCACCAGATTCCTTATGTTTAAAATTGTCAGTATAAATTTTCTCCACTTTTTAAATTTGAACCTGTGTCGTTATCTTTTCATCTTTTAAGTAAAAGAAATAGATTTTCTTTCTTTTTAAACCTACATTAGCAATCTAGTATTTCAATTATATTTAGTCTACTGAAATTTGGTTTTATGACTAGTATTTTCTGATTTTCCATATCAATATATTTTGCTTCATATTAATTATATAAGATTTTACTATGCTTTGTTTATTTTTATATTTATTTCCTGACTTATTTGGCTTGACTGATTGTTTAAATTTCCATTTTCTGACTCTAATAGTTTGAATGTTATACATTTCATTGATATTCTTATTTTTCTCAAAAATTCCTTAAAAATAGAGATTGAATTTTTATAGCATACATTTTAATCATTTTTAAATATCATTAAAATTATAATGTTGAGGGGCTGGCTGTGGCCCAATTGGTGGGGCACCAGTTTGCCACATGGGAGGCCCTGGGTTCGGTTCCTGGGGCCTCCTCAAGCAGGCAGACTGCCTTGAGAGGGCAGGCTGCTGTGGGCAGGGCAGGCTGCCGTGCGGTGAGCTAACTTGGTTGGTTACCACAGCGGGGGGAGACAAGCAGAAAAAAAAAGGAAAAATATTATAATGTTGAAAAGCAAAGTGTAATTTAGAGCTTTAATAAATAACATTTTATGCAACTGCTTACCAGAGGCATTCCAAACAAACCGAACTCCAGCATTCCAGTGATAGACCATTCCATTTGCTCCCATGAAGCAGTGTTGTCTCCTAACCAATGTGCAGCATGTCTCCCAGTTCCAGCAAAAGTTGACCGGGTGAGAATGAAGCTTCTTTTATTAGGAAAAACTTTTTCTATAGCTCTAAAAAATGTCCAAATTAATAGATAAGCTTTATTTTAAATATTAATTTGTATTTATAAATTCTAAAAGCTTATATTTCAGTTCCATAGCCAACATATAATATTTGCAAATATTTTATCAAAACTTTAAATTAATTTTGTATTTAGCTATGCATATTTGCTTATTTAATTATATTCCTGTCAAACACAGAAGAAGGAAATATATTTTAGAAATGATCAAGACTTGGGATAACTTCCTTAGGCAAAATAAATAAACATGCTTTTGGTATCCACTCAAAATTTGGGTATGAAATATATGGTTTGAACTCATTGGAATCCTTCTAGAAATATAAATATTAGTCATCTAAATTTGAACTTAATACCCTTGTTTTTGTAGTGTTGTGACACTAATCATATCTTAATACATTTATTCAAATATTACCATGCAATATTTGGGTGACACTTACTTAGCATTTTTGAAAGTATTTGTTAGTTGGTTGGTTTCTAGAAATCTACCAACTCATCTCACCTCTACTGATACCTGACAATGACTGACAATTTTTCTCAAATGGGAAATAATTGGGAATAAATTTAGTTCCACATATAAAATTATCCGTAGTATCTTACTAAAAATATAATTATATTCTCAATTATTTTACTAATATTATAATCTATCTCATATTGGACCATGGAGTATTGTTATTTCTTTCCTAGAATTTATTAATTTAAGTTCTTCAATGTATAAAGCTTTGAGTTTAAAAGGCAGAATAGCTTTATCAAGATGAAGTATGTTTTGATATCATGTTATAATTTGGCACCAAACATGGGTTTAAACTCAAATTAAATCATAGTCGATTGATTATGAGAAAAATGGCAAATTTATTGAAACCTGAATCTGAGTTTTATTAACTATTGAATTTTAGAACTGTGTGCAATGCTTCAAATTTTTCCATCAACATTTGTTTGTTCTTTTCTTTGTTTGTATTATGGTAATCTTTTATGCACAAGTAGTTCATTTTATTTGAAAATTACTTTGGGAGGATATCACTTAGAACACTGCATTTTAAATGAAACATTTGTTTTAGAGAAAAATAAAGAACTATTCTAGGAACATCATTCTTCTAGGCTAGTTTTTTTTTTTAAGATTTATTTTTATTTATTTATATATCCCCCCCCTTGCTGCTTGTTCTTGCTGTGTTCATTGCTTTTACATTCTTATGTGTCTGCTTGTCTCCCCCTGCTGTGGCATCCCGCTGAGTCAGCTCACTGCATGGCGGGTTGCCCTGCCCGTGGTGGCTTTCCCTGCCCATGGAGGCTTGCCTTCTCGAGGCAGCCTGCCTTCTTGAGGAGGCCCTGGGAACCAAACCCGGGGCCTCCCATGTGGTAAACCTGGGCTCTACGTATTGAGCCATAGCTGGTTCCCTAAGCTAGTTTTTAAATTCATGCTTGGAACACCATTATACTGTGAGATGGCCAGCTAACTCAAAAATTTGAAGGAAAATTTAAATCCAAAAATTAAATAAAGAATCCCAGTTAGGGGGACGGCTCGATAGCCCAGTGGATAGGGGGCCGGCATACCACATGGGAGGCCCCAGATTCGATTCCGGGGACCTCTCCTAGCGGAGAGACCGCCTTGAGAATGGCAGGCCGCCATGGGCTGGCCAGAGCCGCCGTGGGTAGGGCAAGAAGCTGCCACGGACATGGCAAGAGCCGCCATGGGCAGGGCAGGTCGCCCGCGGATGGAGCGCAGCCAGCCACCCGCGAACTGAAAGCCAGCCGTGAACAGACACAGAGACCGCCCACAAGCGGGGAAAGCCGCGCCTGCGCAGCGACCACTCTCGGCGCATCGCCGCAGCGGGGGGAAGGAGAGATATGTAATAAAATAAATCTTTAAAAAAAAAAAAAAAAAAAAAAAAGAATCCCAGTTAAATAGATTCCAGTTAAATACTTAGATCATATAGTTCAAATGAGTTCCAAATTCATGAACTTTGTAAAAGAACTGATGTTTTGGATGTCAAATTTTTAGCTTAAAAATAAGTCATACTGTTATCTTGGGTTTTTGGGGGTTTTTTGTTTGTTTGTTTGTTTGTTTTGCTTTCTTACTCTTGCCATTTTCCAAGAAAATAGATACATTCCAAAAATATATATATTTCTAGACAATATATATGAAGGAGTTTTTGAATGAAATTGCACTTACTTCTCTGTGGCTATAGCCATGCTGTATCCATAGAGACTGTGAACATCATACTGCTTCCCCCAGTATTGCAAAGAATCCATGCAAATTGTTTTGGAATACATCAGTTTGTCAAGAATATCTTAGAGAAAATATAGAAGAAACACTTCTTAAGACATAGTTTGCTATCTTAAAGTTTATATTTCTTTATCTGATGTCCTATATAATGACATACATAACAAAAAATAATGAAAGAGGAAAATTTAATTAAACTAAGTTCAAATGAGGTTCCCCACATCCACTCATATTGAGCTCAGAATAATCATTAGATATGCACTTACATTAATAAATACTCTGCTTCTTACTTTCAATAATAACTATATCTTTATGAAAAAATAGCCTTTACGAGGTAGATACAAATATACACATCTGCATTGCACATTACATAACTATTTACCCATTTAAAACTTTATAAAAGGTTTATTTATATGTAATCTAATTCTAGACATGTAGACATATGTTATACAACTGCAAACCATAATGTGTTTCAATGAAATTACATATTCCAAACTTGGGCTTTTCGGGTTTTTATTGTGTATAATCTGTAGGCTTAGTGGTGTTGCGATAATTATCATCTTTCTTCATCTTTTTTTGCTCAACTATTTTATCCATTTTAATGGGAATAATCATGTTTTTAAGAAAATGTGAGATGTAACTATTCATATTAAGTATATTTGAATAACTGCACATGTTTACAGCAAGATACTCATGGAAAATTTTTGATCACATAAATTATAATTTCAAATAAATCTTGTTTCTTTTAATTCATTATTTAATTATGGACATTTTATCAATATAAAGACAATCAATGTACACCAAAATTTAAAATCATACTCTTTTTCCTAAGCATTAAATATTTCAGCTGAAGCTCAAAAAAACTTTGATTTTAAAACCTCAACATTTTACAAAAGCTTATCATTGAAATATATGTTAGACTCTTCTTGTTCTCCAGTTATGGTAATTAAATAACTAACTGAAATTTACCAGGAGTAAAAGGTGGGTAATTCAATTTGTTGTCATTGCATCCTTTCTTTGAACCTTGAATAAAGCTGGAAACTTCATTCATATCCTAAATTGGTACAAAATAAAGAATAGCAGTTTTTAAATAATTATAAAACAGAAGCAGAAACTCTACAGTTGTTTGAAAATGTTTTATCAAGGTTAACATGATGTTTGGTCACTCCTAGGAAACAAATACAATTTACTGACCCAGAAACAAACGAACTTGCTAACATATTCATTATTTGATACTACCTTTAGTAGTATCATTAAGATGACTTAAGTTATCTTACTGTGGTAGATTGAGTTGTATACCATAAGAAAAAATACACAAACAAGAAAACTTATTCTTAATCCATTCCGGTGGTATGAATCCATTGTAAATAGGAGCTTTTGAAGATGTTACGTTTAGTTTAAATGTGGCCAAACTGAATGAGGGAGTTTAGAGGGGATCGAGGGATTATAAATGACCAAAAATGTATTTTACTTTACCTAGTTTTAATTATAGATATAAAGCTGAATACATTATAATTAAGTAACTGTCTTTTTCTTCTACTGTGAGCCTATAATTGTACACAGTCTTAGCACATTAATTCTCTCAATAAATTTTGTTTTTATTAGCTGTCATTTATTTAGTTTCTGGTATTCTAAGCTCATTGTTGGAAGTTACGAACAGCACTCTTTGCCCATCCCATTTCTCCTATACTCTCATGAGAGAATAAAGTACCAAAAAAAAAAAGACAAAAAGTCATTTTAATATTTTAATTAAAATAATTATGAACTCACAGAGCTGAAAAAGTCTCAGGGAAACCTGGGGCTGCCTGGACCACATACTGAAAGCCAATGACTTAGTATACTATTTCCTAAAAATCTCTTGGAGACAGAGTGATGGGGTATTATGTTCATGGATTTTCAAGCCAAGTAAAACCTAGATCTAAGTCTTGTCTTGCAACTTGCTAGTTATGTGACCACACCAGCTATGTAAAGTTTTGGGCTAAATAAGGTCATGTATATAAAATCATGCATCACATCATGCATGCTCAAGAAATGTGTTTCTTTGTCCTTTTCAGCTAATCACATTTTCAAGTCATTTCCCACATGTCTGTAATATGCTGTCTCTGCTCTCATAAAGGCATCATTCTCAGACATATCCCTTGTCTCTGTGCATTTCATATCCATCAGAATATTTTCTTTATTATTCTTCCTTTTCTCCATCCACATCATGCCCTTCAAACCAATTTTTATCCTGAGTCCTTCCCCACTTATTCCAGCTTTCATGAATCTCCTTTAAATATAAACTATTGTATTAACTTTGCAATGGCTGGATCCATCTCTTGTACCACTTTCTCAGTTCTTTCAAATGCTTAGTTTAGTATTTGTCAGCAGATTGATAATGTTCTATGAGATTAACAGAGTCATTAAAAGAGACTAATCAAAGCATTTCTCCAAAAAATGCAAAAATTAATCACTTGTAATATAATTAGACATTATTCTTTCATAAAATTGTCACTATAACAACTAGACATACTTGGTTTGCTTGAGCTCTACGAATATTGCCTTTTTTTCTGATCCCCAAATTTTGCCCCAGTGCACTGAAAACTTTTACTGATTTCTGTTATCCTCAAACCATTCTCATTATAGTGTCCACATTATAGACACAAAGCAAAACTAAGAAAACTTGCCAAATGTTGTTAAAATGAGAAATTAAGGGTGATCAAGGAAAAAAGTATAAATTTCTCATTTTGATGCAGCTTTTAAAGGGTTAATTTTTACATTTCCCAAATTTTCTCTCAGTCACCATGAAGAAGAGAAAATAATGTATTTTGTAGTATTAAAATATCTAAAGATACACTGGGGTTATTTCTTTGAATATTATCTGGAATATTATATTCAATTTTTGTTTTCCTATGTTCAATAAAATTAATACAAAGAGCAACGATAAGTTTTAAACAAATAAGTTTAGAATCTAATTAATTTTTCCTCAGGAGTGTTGTCTTCAACTGCCAAATTATATATGAATACATTTGCTTTTTTAACGTTTTAACTGAGTCTTTTCATAGCCACTTATTACCCCTGCTGTATAATATTCATTGAATATTTGACTGTGAAATTAATGTTATTTCTACTTGAGTTATAAATGTGCAAACTTGCCATAAAACTCACAAGATCTTTCAATAATCTCACAAAGTAGATGATTTTATGTAATCTATGTTAAAATGAATTTTCCAGAAAAAACTGAAATGTTTTCACATGAAAAAAGTGATAAAAATTATTTAAAAATTTCATCATATAACTATGATCATATGGGATAATCAGCATGTGTAAGTTTCACCAGCTCACAAAACAAGAAAACCTTCCTTACTCAAAAAGATAAATTATTAACTTATTAAAGGGGAAAAACCATGCTTAAACGAATTAATGATATTTTACATCAAATATGTCATTTAATATTTGATTATCTTTTGTTAAAATATGTCTAACATGTCTATTTAGCAAGCTGGCATTAATAAATGGCTAAATTTATTACAAATATTTTAATACAATTTGTTTGTATCACTTTTAATGTGTTTTATCAATTGGGTATTTTTAAAATTCTGAAATATGTTCTCTAATTTATCCAAATAATTTAAGTGATATCACATTTATTTAATGTCATATAAAGGTGAATTCAAGTAATGTTTTCAATACTATAGCCAGTGGATTCAACGTCCTGTAATTTTTTGGGAATAACCTCAGTGGATTGATAGTAATTAAGTACATTCAAGTATCATTCAAATTACACTAAGTTTAGTAATGACTATTACCAGGAATAGTCAACACCCTTTTGGGGGATATTTCTCAAGATTCTTTTCTTTAATTTCAATTGAAAATTGTGTATAATAGTTTGGTAGCATATCATACATTCATATTTAAACTAAATCTAAATAAAACTAACCTTATTCTTATTTCTTAAGAATTTGGATATTATCTAATGAATTATTCAGAAAAAAACAAGTGTATTATTGTTTTACTTGCAAATATCTACTTTTCAGTGACAAATGAGCTTGCACCTCATTTCCCAAAGTAATTTTAATATTTAAACTTAAAATTCAAAAGCATTAGCAGGGAAACTAAACTAGAAATCTGGTAAATTATAAAATCATTTTTTAAACTCTTGTCCTAAAAATAATAGCTCACCAGTTAAACAGCAATACTTCTTTTTACTGTATTCATTTAATCAGGAAAAATAATCCCAAAAAAATGAGAATTGGAGAAACAGCTTAGCAGCAGGACTTGGCAATTATTTAAGTAAGAGCAGGAAACAGAATAATCACTGCTTACACCTAATATGTATCAATTCACTGGTATTTAGTGAACTTTGAAGCCAAACTGAATATTATGGTTTTTTCCCCCTAAGAATTAATAAAAATGATTATTTACTAGAATGGAAAACAACCCTGCCCTCCTCTTTCCCTGTCTGAGGATGAATGAGGGATTTCAGGCTTCAATGGATATAGGAAATGGAATAGTCAGTCTATAGCAAAAACAGACTCTCCTTCACTATCCCTAAAGTGCCATTAATACTTGTAATACTTATTACTTTGGTTTCATGAACTCAAAGTGTTTCTTAAGCAGTTATGGTAACTATAACTAAAGGCACTAACATCCTTGACTAACATACCATAAACCTAGCAGCAGGCTTTCAAGAGCTAAAGATATGAAATATCATCCAAAGAAACTTTTAAACACTAGGGCTTTCTTTTAATAACTTTACTAGTAACCTAAGATTTATTTGTATTTTCTTGAAATAAAGCAATCAATCTTCTATTGCCAATTTTGGTTTGTTCTTTTCCATTGCTTACCAAAAAAAGGTTTCTAAAGGGCAGGGGCTTATTCAGGTTCATATAGCTGCAATTGCTTGAATATAGTAGAGTTTAATAAATGTTTCTTGAATTTCACTGCTATGAGCTTATCTCTGAATCTGATTGTTTCCCAAATATTAATTATTAGTCATAAAGATACAACACCTTACTTATGGTAACAGAATTTGTTCAATTGTTCAATTAAGGTTTATTGTACCACTAGAGCAAAAAATTTTCTATTTCATTTTTCAGTTTTATCTCTTCATATTCTTTTCTATCCCATGAATATGATAGTTATGAAAAGTATAAGAGCTTTAATTTCAAGCTGACTACATTAGTAAAAATATATCTCCATAATTAAAATTTTAGGCATAAATAATTCTATGTTCACAGATCAAAATCAATAGTTTAAAAAGTTACTTACAATCCAAAGTCCATCATAATTCACTTCTTGATGGAAAATACTGCATTCATTTGCCCACCAATCTATGCAATTTGGATTAGTGAAATCAGGATATACTGTAAATCCTGGCCATACCTAGAAGAATAAATCATTCACATATATACATAAAATAAATACACACAAACATATATACATAAATGGAATTCCCACTTAATTGAGTGGAGCATAATTACAGTATATTGTAAAATTATATTAAAGTTATAAAATTTTTCTTCTTTAAGTATGTGTGACCCATGCACCATCTATATGACAATTTTTGGCCTACTTTAAAATGCACTTAAAATATGACAGTTAAGGGCCCGGCTAGATAGCTCAGTGGATAAAGAGCTCGCCGGTGTACCACATGGGAGGCCCCGGGTTCAGTTCCCGGGGACCTCTCCGAGTGGGCAGACGGCCTTGAGAAAGGCAAGCCGCCGTGGGCGGGGCAGAGCCGCCGTGGGCAAGGCAAAAAGCCACCACGGGCAAGGCAAAAAGCCACCACGGGCAGGGCGGAGCCCCCACGGGCATGGCAAAGTCACCCGTGAAAAAGCGGAGCTGCGCCTGCGAACTGCGGAAGCCAGCAGCCCGCAAAAAAC
>PVKH010000692.1:13876-35382 GCA_004027955.1 Chaetophractus vellerosus
TATGTAATAAATAATAAATAAATCTTTAAAAAAATATATGACAGTTAAAATAAAGGAGACAGTTAAAATATAAGAGATCAGGAAGCACTTAGGATGGAAAAATATAAGAATATGTGATTATTCTGCTATGTTGATTGCAACTAATTTTATTTCTGAGATTTCTACTATGTTTGGTATTCCTTGAGTGATAAAAGGAAGCACATTAGTTCACTGCCAAAAATATTTGTTCCCAAGATTTTCAAGGAGAAAACTTCCTTTTATAAAATTTGTATATTTTTTGGCTCAATAAATACTTTATTATATGTGCTAAACTCTTTTATAAACATTTTATAATTAAGTCATTTAATCTCCATTAAGACTTGAAGGTGTAGGTTACAATTTTTATCACCACTTTGCAGACAAGATTCCTATTCAACTGATTTCACAGATGAGGAAGGTGAAGCACAGAGAAGTCAAACAAGTTGCTCCAGGTCACACTACTAATAAGTGACTCATGAGCAGTTCAAATCCATGCAATCTTATTCTTGAGCCATACTATTAAACATTACACTATGCCATCTTTCATTCATGCTTCTTCAATATTTTGGACATTATTTTACTTATTATTTACAGTAGGCAAGAAGAATTCAATTTCAGATAAATTGGGGCAAATCATATAGCTCTATATACAAATTAGGTATAAATGGCTGTAAAATCTTCCCATATTCAACAGAGACATTCTTAACAAAAATATATCCTGTGGAATGTTACTAGGCATTTTAAGTAGGAAAATATGTGGTTTTTTGTTCCTGGTGGAATTCATAATTACTTCAAGAAGACTTTCACTAGGAATTTACATTTGATAAATGTGACAAAAACTGATGATTATGATATATTTCATTATTGTAAATAATGTTAAAATAATCATATTTTAGTATTCAACATTTTTCTTTCTATATTATTTTCTTTGACTAAATTGCCGAAGTTGAATCACTAAACAAGTGTATCTAGATATTTTTTATTATGTTTTTTTTATGTGTTACATAGCTGCCTCTAAAAGAATATTTATTCTTGTTAAGAATACACCTTTGAGAGACAGGCAGATTTCCCTGGTTCTGCTCCTCATTAGCTCTGTGATCTTAGGAAAGTTACTTCAACTGTCTAAGATTCTGGGTTTTTTTAACTATAAAAATTTTTACTCACAGCCAGCTCATTATGTTACTGTGAGGATTAAATGTAAAGCATAAAATTTAGTGCCCAGCATATAAGTAGTCAATTTATATTTGTAATTATTTTACATCAAATTTCTGGATAGATTTCTCTGCATTTTTAATAATTTACATCACTTATATTTTATCTTCCTTTTTAATTGCTGCAGCATTAAAAATAATTCAGTGTCTGTGTACATTTTGCATTTTGTTAAAAAAGTGTTTTAGGGATTCCTGGAATGTTTCCTATGTAATATTATTCTCCACAATTAAGTAACAAATCCAGAGTTGAAAGCAAATACACACACACATTTCCAGAAACTTTGTGGCGGAATAAAAAACCTGAGCAACACAACTTTCATGAATATTATAATTTACCTCTCCAATAAGTGGTGTAGTCCCATCTGACTCATTTACCCACACATGCTGTGCATTTCCTCGGTCATAGGTTTCATATGCTGCCCCATTAATACGTTTTTCTATAGAAATTGCAGGATCCTAGTAATAGAGAGAAGAAACCATAGAAAATCTATTGATTCACTCATAGTATAACTACTAAAAGTGTATTAACAAATAAACAATCATTACCAATATGATGACATATTTCTGTCCATGATCATGCAAATCCTTAACGAATTCAGGGAGCCCTTTAAATGCAACTGTATCAAAAGTAAAGTCTTTCTTGTCTTCCATGTAGTCAATATCAGTAACCTGTGTATCCTGAAAATTGGCACAGAATATGTCAATAAACAGTAATGAAAGAAGTCTGCAATCACTTCAACCTTTAAGTCCAATGAATTTGTGTTATAAATAAAATTATTAAAAGATAAATGAACTTAGATCTCTTATATTTCACTATAAAAGCAATGGAATTGTTTACCAAACTGGATTTGTAATGCTTAAGTACAAAAGCATTAGTTGACTTTTGTATTTTGTTCAGTGATGATCAAGCTATGCATTAAGTTTTGTTATTTATAGAGAGAGAGAGAGTGGGGGAGGGAGCTTCATTTTCGTGGAAAACAAAAATCTGGAAACAAAATCTCATTTTGGAAAACATTAAACATTTATGGAAATATGGTGGATAGTCCTAACAATTTCCTACATTCATTATTACATGGCAATATTTAACCAGATGTACTTCCCCACAACCTGTTCATTATACTTACAAAGGGTATGCCAGCTTCCCGGTTTCTTTTTACCACTTCTTTTACTACATCTAGTGACTTATAATTCCAGCGACTCAGTTGGAATCCAAGACTCCAATAGGCCGGCATTGCTGGTAGTCCAGTAAGCTTGAAGTAAATGAACTTGTAATTAGTTTCAATAAAGAGAAATATATTCAGCATTTGAAGCTATATTAATAATCTTCCTATTCTATCTGTAGTATTCATAGAATTATAACTACGTATTTTACACAAAGATTTAATAGTACCTGAATTCTAAAATGTTCTGTGGATATTCTGTAAAGAATTTTTTTAATGAAAAGTTTAATAAGTTTATGCTTTGTCATTTATCTTTTATTTTATATTAAAAAATTATAAGTTAAAAAATTAAAAAGTCCATCACTGAAGAAAGTAGAATTTGTCAGAAAATAATTTTTTCCATCATGGAAAGAATAAAAGAAGAGTAGTAAATATGTAATAGAGGATAAGAAGGAAATTGTCCCATCATACTCCTACATAAGCAAAGAAAACAATGTTACCATGAAAAATGAAAAATGTTTAAACATATACAATTTGTATTCCCTTCCATTTTGCACTCATTTCTCCCCTGGTTTTCAAAAATGTGTATGCTACGCATGTAGTTCCCATCTAGTTATTTCAAAGGGCCTTTATCTCATTCACATGCAAAGCCTTTGTTTCTCCCCTGCCCCTGGGTAAAAATGAGCCTCTTTTCTAGCTTGTGATGGCCCTTCTGTGCTCTATTCACAATAGGAAGAGACCACAAGTTGTCTTTCCATAATAAGTGTATCTTGATGTGATTTTGCACATGAAAATCTGGTCAAAAACAAAATTAAAATTTTCACTAAAAGCTGAGTATTCAGTTACATTAGGAAACAAACTCATTTGGTACATTGGGTTTTCTTTGTTTTAGAATTTTACTTGTATTTATTGAATCCATGATCCCTTTATGATCCATGTCCAAAAAAACTAAGTGGCTCTTAAAAGGAAATTATGCCATGTTGGGTTATTATATTCTAACTTAGTATGAAAATTATTTTAAATATAACTTGGTATTAAATAAAACTCACAAAAATCAGTATTTTTCCAATTATGTTCCTAAATGCTTTATGTACTGTAGAGATTCTTTAACGATTGGAACATTTGATTAAAATTTATTTCGTATATGTAAATGTGTAAAATTAAATATATGATTTATTTTCATATATAATATAAATACTTATATAATTTATTGTTTTATGCTATTTATTTTACATATAAGCTACAGATATATTTAGACATATTCCTATGTTATATAACTTGCCTTTTAAACTGATAAAATAATTTGGCCAAGCCAATGAATTTTTTTTCAAATTTTAACATATGTTGGCTTAATTTTCTTCAAGTAAGAAATAAAGTTTCTTCTGCTTACACTCAATATGATTTTTACCTCTTTTAAAGGTAGCTTTGATTAATAGTGTTATATTCTGCCCATTGTTTAAATTCAAAACTGCTTAAGTCTAACCATCAATGTTAAAGAAAGTGCTATAATAAATTAATGCTGCATTCAGGATCTTGTATGACTCAATCTCAAATATAGGTAACCATAGACTTTCTCTAGCATGTAACAAACAACCATGATAACTAATATTTGATAAATTGAATATCAAATTATTTCAATAAATATGTTTTTTCCTGTTTTGCTGGTGTAATAATGAAGTAGGAAATCTGTATATAGATCAACCCAGCACTGTAATTACGATTTTACATTATGGACATTGCCAATTTTGTGTGTTTCTTTTCTGAAATTCATATATATAGAAAACAATTTGGGAAATTTTAACCACTGTGCCTGATCCAGCTGTGTAAAATCCTAGCTACTCTCATTTCAAGTGTTTGGATCCTAATCAAAGAAGGTTTTTGATAGTAATTACTTATCCTTTGGGATAATTTTTAGGAATAGGAATTATATAGTAGTACAACACTGTGAACGTAATTAACAGCATTGAAATATACATCTGAATGTGATTAAAAGGAGAAATGTTAGATTATATATCTGATAACAGTATAAAATTTTTTATAATCCATGGGACTCCACTACACAGTGAACCCAAAGTTAAACCATAGGCTACAGTTAGTAGTACAATTATTAAAATGTGCTATCATCAAGTGTAACAAATGTTACACACCAATGCAAGATGTTAATGAAAGGATGGTATATGGGAATTCTTGATTTTATGCATGACTGTTCTGTAGATGAACAACTTCTCTAATAAAGAAAAAATAAAAAATGCGAAAAAAGATAAAATCAGTACAACAAGATTTTTAAAATGCACATGATCTTTGAATCTACAACAAAAAAAAAAGTTTTCTTTTCCATGACAACACCAGGAATCCTATATGCTAACAGACAGAAGACTGACAGAGGGAACATTTAGAATCATGATTGAGACAAGTCCTAGATTTCTTGCCTCTCAAAGGACCATCTTGGGCTCAGATACACTAAAATATATCTAATCTTAAATCTGAGAGTTGCTTAGCTAGTAACCTTGAGATCAAGGTTTTGGTCCATGTTTTACACTCTACTCTCTAGGCCTGGGTGTCAGAGTCAGTTTTCATCTAGCTCTCCTACTATGTATTTATTTATAGCAAGTTTTACTGGTCTTCCTCAAAACGCATTTGCCTCTGAGATTTTGATCAAAGGGGGTTCTGACCTATAAATCCATGGCCCAACTTCAGTCACTTTATGCCACCAGAGTAGGTCATAAATAAGCAAAGATTTTATATGGAACATCTCAAAGATTTCCAACTCTAGAATTCAACTGCCTGAAACTAAGAAACTTGAAATCAGAATTATGGACATTTAAATAGGCTTCATTGCATAGGGAGTAAAAACATACACCTACTCACATTTGAATAAAAGGGTGAAACTTTGAAGTACTTTTACCTAAAAATTCCCAGATTTCTAAATAAAATAATTTAAATATGTGGACATCTTAGAAGAAGAAAATTATGACAGAAGATAATTTTATAAAATAGGCCTGAAACACACCTCTTGATACTGTTGAACTACTTGTTCTGGCGTATCTCCTAAAAAGATGTAAAAATCCAGAATGCCACCAATAACTCTGTAAGTTACTATTGGAGTAGGTTGGATGAAAACCTCTATGAATAGAAATCAGAAAAGCATATGTAAATAGTAAAAATGTACATGGAAATAAAATAATTGCAGTATCTTGTTTAAATACTATGCATTAGCCATATTATTTAAACTATTTGTATAGATATTGGAGAAAGCTGGAAACTGTATAGCAAGGGCTGAGGGAATAGGCCACATAATTGCATTCTAGTTAGTCATTTTAACTGAGGAATCTCTGAGAAATCATAATATCACAGATTAATTTCTAAGAATAATAAAATGATAAAGAAAGGTTTCAAATTTTCTATACTTAACATCATAATTGCTTGGACAACTATGTAAAAACTGCTTATGCTGAAATATTACTAATTTTTGAAACTTTAAATTATCACTTATTTACATATTAAACAGATATTACCCTTACAAATATTTTAAAAACAAAGATTTTATACTATTTGAATTATGATAAACTAAAAAAGTATTCTCCCTTATTTCCATTCCCATATAGATTTTTCTCTTTTTCACTTATAGTGGCATTTTAACTATTCTTGACAAATGAGGCTGTGGGAATGGAAATATTTATTTGTATGGATGTTTTTCAATGCTCTGAAAGTCATAATACAGGATGAAAGGAAAAGGAAGTGCTTGAATGTCATAATACAGGTTACTTTCCCCAAAATAAAAGCACTGATATTCAAAAAAAATTTCTTCCTGCTAACTTCAAAACCTGCTTATAATAATTCAAAAGACTAAAATAATCAATAATAAAGTTTATTCTGACATAATATTAATATAATATCATATAAATTATTCTCACCCATGGCATTACTGTTCATTAAGAAAACACCAAATGACTTTCCTGAGTTATCTTCAATGCACATAAAGAATGTCTGATGGCCATATAAATTATTATTATTCTAAAAAGCAAAAAATTTGATAATTAAAATTTCAAATATATTTAAAATAGAAGAGATTATACATGCTAAAATTACCTTTACAAATTCCAGTTTGTTTCTGTAATTTACCTTCTCCCATTGCTATACTTTTTTTTCCCATTACATATAGCACATAAACACTGTAGCACAAAAAATATTTAACTTCATTATTCTATTAATATCCTATAACATATACGTTATATGATTCATAGATAAGTTCACTTTCAATTATGTTTTTTGATGGTTAAGTGAGTTTTAATAAGCCTATTCACGACAAGGCAATGATATAGTTATTCATTATGCCCCATATATGCCCAAGGTTTTGCAGGGAATTCCAAGATGATGCCCACCCTCATGGAACTTTTGTAGTAAGTTAGTTAAGAGCTAATGAGGAACTGAAATTATAGAGGCAATTTAGAAAGACACAGATAAGTTGAAAACAAAAAGACTCCGAGTAATTGGATATGGTAGTTTGAAGAAAGAATGTATGGAAAATTGTTATGAAGTTCTCAGCCTGCTGTTTAATAGAAGAATGGTCCTTTAAACAAAGATTGGTAGAATTAATTGACAGTACTGTACCACATAAGCTTCTTTAAAATAGCAACTCTTTTATTCATTTGTAGAATGCAGTAACTAGTACCAAAATTTGGACCAATAAGGCATGATTCAACAGAAAATTGTTTAAAGGTACTGTCTCTGTCTTTAAGAACTTCACATTCTAGAAGGAGAAAAAATATATACACTCACAAATAGTACACTATGCTGATTGTCATATTAAAATATGAAAAAAGGATTATTTGACCTGAAAAAGGAATGAATGAAAAAATATGAAAAATTAATTCAAAAGAAAACCTTCCTACTGAAAATGTATGTGCTAACACTCACCAAAACATGTAGCCACTAATTGACTTAATTTATGTTTCAGCTATCAATTCTCATGCCATATTAAACAAGTTTTTAAATTACACAATACTGATATCTAAATAGTATTACTGATCATTTCAAATAAATGATAGTTTCAAATAGACTAAAATTATCTTCTGTTCCAACATAATGATTTTATTTTTAACAAGAAAGATAGTTCCTTACATCACCAGGCAGTTGATCCCGAGTAAAGATTGGCCATGTTTTCCAGAATAAGTCATGACGAAATCGCTTATGAATATGTTCTCCAAAACCATAAATGTACTCACTGGGAAGTTTGGTTGAGATCTGTAAATATTGGTCAGAATACACCAGAGGACCAATGCTAGTGTCAAACCTGAAACATGAAAGAAAGAAAGAAATGATCTGGAAATATATTTAAAATGTACCAAATGAGGGTTTATATTACCATCCAAAATATTTCATTGTAAATATGTTTGTCTTTGGCTAGTGGTCACTTCTTAGGAAACATGAATTACACCATTGTCAGAACTTGTTAGTTGCATCAACAGAATGTTTCATCACCAATAGTTCTCGGCATACATTTCTTCTTAAAATCTCCATCACAGCCCTAAAACCTATATCTTGTTACTAATCTCATTTCGCAGATGACAACACAAATTAAGAAATTAATTTGCATTTTCTAAAGTCAACAATTGGTAGGAGGCAGAACCAGATTTCAGATCTAGTTCTTTTATCCAGGAACTGAGTTCTAAAACAGAGTGCTATACTGGATTCTACACTTCTAACAATTATGCTCAAATTAAATTCAAAATCATTTTTCCAAAGAGAAAGAAGTCATATATTATATGTAAATATCTACTACAAAAATATTAAATGAAATATATTTATTTAATATTTATTTAATGAAACACCTAGAAAATTCTTTTAATATTACCACGATAATTAGCTCCTCTCTGAACAGAAACTCTTTGATCATATAAATGGACAACAAAATCTGATAAATAATGGGAGCAACAGATTTTAAAGTATTGCTAATGGAATTCTAGGTATTCAAAAATACAATCAAGACAAGCATTGTATTAAAACAGTTACTATGCAAGTTTCTAATCAATACTGGCAGATACTTAGCTAACAATTTACACCAAAAGAAAGGAATTTCATCTCCTGAATGGCCCTCCCTCCTAAGAGGCAGGTAGGGGGTGTCTTAACATTTGTGTGATAATTTGAGCCTTAAGAATAGGGTCCTCCAGTGCTAAAAAAAAAATAGAAGGATTTTAGGGTGAACTTTGAAGGCCTGATTGAAAGGAATACAACCTTTTAAGAAATATCATGGAGGTATTGTGGGTGGAAACAGCCCTTAAAGATATTTGAAAATCTGAAGTTCAATTTATTAAGGGATATGGCATTATCTATCTCTAACCAAGTCAATATACTAGTTTTGTACTATAAGAACTTCACCCATTTACCTACAAATAGCTTACATATTCTATTTTAATTTCACTGTAAAAGAAAAAAATTAATTTAGATATTCTTTGGTATTTTAATAGGCAATTTTTCTTTTTACCTGAAAACCATATTCAGCCTTGTTGACTTAGTAGGCACAGACAAATTACTCTGATTTATAGAAAATAACATCAGGATAATGTATGGATGTTATAATGTATAATTTTGGAGTACAGAGTCATGAAAAGCTGCAGACAGCACGTACATATGTTTATGTAAACAGATTTTATTTAAGTCAGTTAATATCATTAAAAAAAGAGAAAAGGAAAAAAAAATGGCCATCATTCTATGACGTCTTCTAATATTTTCAGCCACGACTTAGTTTTCTTGGTCTCTGGTTTTCAGCCACATGTCTTTGGCATTCTCCTCCTTCATCTTTGGTTGGGCCCAATTTGTATACTCTCATTCATGTCTTAGCACCTCTAACCCATAGGAAATAACACCCCCTCATCATCATAATATTTACAAAGATGTCCTCCAACCCTATTTTGGAAGGCAATTTGATCTTTCTCATAATAAGAAATTGAAATAAGAGAAACCTTATTCCACATAAATAGAATGAAAGTTACCAATTATTTATATTTGTATGAATATAAAATAAGATAGTTACTTACAAAATTTTGTTATTGCTTTTTCTAATAACTTTGATACTAAATGGTTTATTCATAACCTTCACATCATACAATGTATCAGAAGCTGGGGATCCATTAAATTCTTTTACATACTGATGAGGAACTTCAAACCTACTATTGTTTGGATCAGTAAGCTGCAAAGATGTAAACAACAAAAATTTGTTGGTTCAAAACTGCTGCTTAATCTTGTAAACCAAAATTAAATATTAAATGCAAGTCCCAAATAGAAAATTATATATTTATTTTTGTTGAATGGTTATTCACAGAATAAAATGTATAAGCTGTTAGGAAGAGAATTAATTGGTTGTAAAATTACTGTATCTGTACTTAAAGATTTTAATTGACTGATACAGAAATTAATTACTGTATTATAAAACCAAATACTAGTATTTTGTGAATTTAAGTATAATCTTTGATTTTCAGTGATTACTCTCTTAGATAGTTCAAAGAGGATTTTGAAGTTTGTGAAAAAAATTCTCTTTATTCCTGTGACATTATTGTTGACATGATGTTTTTACTTCTAAATTATAAAAGACAGTTATAATAAATTACTTGCTGAAAAAACAGCAATAATTAGTTCTCTTTAAAATCATGACTAAAATCTAGTATCACTTAGAATGATATTATAAAAAATGACTAGTGAGTATAAGATGCATTTAAATGGCACTATTAACACCTTTCTCAAATTAAATTTTAAACTGATGCTTCATCATAGCCAGTGACTGAAATAACAACAATTGCTAATATTTAGTAAGTGCTTGTTATTCTCAAGGCATTAAGCTAAATATTGTACATGGATTATATTATTTAAATTCTCCAAAACTACCTGTAGGAGGTAATAACTATTATTATGCTTATGTTATATTTGAGAAAAAGGCTCTTTGAAGTTGAATAACTAGGTCACTTGGCCCTTTGCTTTGGAATAAATATTATTACTCAAGGGGGAACATGTATTGATAGGATGAAGGGTAAGCTCATAAAATGCCTTTTACTTTAAAATCTCTTTTAGAAATCTCTAAAACCAAACCTTGAACCGGAGCCGACTGGAGGTCTGATTTTGAGTTGTGAGGAGGACACTAGTGATGTCATTTCCAAAGAGGGTAGGTGAAGTCATTCTGTTTAATTTGGCTTCAAGTCCTTAAAGAAGGAAAAACACTGGTGTTTTAGTGACTTTACTAGCTATAAAGCATAATAATTAATTTTTCATATTTAATAATTTTATGACCTTTATCACAAATAATGAATTCTTTTTTTAATTTGGAAAATACAAACATGCAGAAAAGAATTATTAATATAACCAATTTGAATATTCTTGTATACAGACATCTCATTTGATTCCATTTAAGATATTTTTTCCAAGTAAAATATAAAGCATATTTTCTATGCTCCACTAAAAATATATCATATTGAATCATCAAGATAGAGCACTTCTAACCAGTACTTGTTGTTGTCATCCCCTCAACATTATAGCCGTGGTTATTTGCAAAGAAGCACCAAGGAATAACAGAGTTATTCCACGGCCTCCAGCAGCAGCCTCGCTGTGCACAAAGCACCTGTCAAAACATTTAAAAAAGGAATTATGTGATTATTACTGTTATCAGATGTGTCTACCTTTACTGTTAATAATGCTTCATTCCAATGGATGATTGTTTATTAAATAAATTTCTTTCTGCAAAATATATAATATTATGAAATATCACTTGTTTTTGTTATTGATTACACCTTATCAGAGGTTGATGCTATTAGTTGTGATTTATCAAATTTATTTATAGCAGGATGTGGCTCAAGCAGGTGGGCACCCACGTCCTACATGGGAGGTCTGGGGTTCAGTTCCCGGCACCTCCTAAAGAAGATGAACTGACACAACTAGCTAATGCAATGAGCTGATGAACAAGCAGATAAAATGGAAACACAACGAGCAGGGAGCAGATGTGGCTTAAGTGGTTGAGCACCTGCCACCTACATGGGAGGTCCTGGGTTTGGTTCCTGGTTCCTCCTTAAGAAGACAATGAGCAGAGACAATGGGCAGACACAGTGAGCAGACAAACGAGGGGGCCATCTTGGGGGGGGGGATTTATGTATCAATACATGCTGTTGTAAGCTCATGAATTGCCCTCTGAGTAATTATAATCTATTTTTGTCATGATGTTGATGCAAAGAACTGAAGTATTGTGTACCAATTATGTATCAAACTGCTGTTTAGGCTATAAATATGGAGATATGACCCTGAATTTAAGCCCACATAAAATGTTTTAGATACTTATTTCTAAGTAATTGTTAGTTCAATATTTAACTATTTGAACTACTTTATGTGTCAGGTATTATAATTCATTGCTGTTATTACATTCAATGAATAAGGCAAAATCATGAATTCTTAGTAAATTTATAATTAATATGGAAAAATTATGTGAAATGAAAGAAAAAATATAAATGTTTATAAAAATTGAGCAACATGTATTAACACTGGTAGAATTGAAAATGTAGTTATTATCTAATAGTGAGACCAAATTTCATAATATGAATATCTTTGGAAGGTTTTCTTGGCTATTTGCCATGAAAATAATTGAAAAGTTTCCATATTTAGTCAGCTGACAGTATACATAGTAACCTCTTTCCTATTTTCACATAAAATTAAAATGGTATCATATTTATATGATACATGTGTGTACGTGTGTGTGTAAACGTATATATACTTACATATGTACACACATATATATTTATATATACAAACACACATGTGTATGTATATTTGGATCTGACCATTTTGGAGTATCTTTACCTATGAGAAACTAAAGCATGTGTGAAGTTTATGAGACATCTTTACTTCTAATTATCTAACCTATAGAAATGTTTTCAGAAATACACAGAGATAATAGGAAAAAATGTTTTTAAAAGATTTTAAATGAATTTTGGTACAACAAAAAGAGGTAGAATTAGATGTAGATGTACTGATTTGGGAAGGGGTAAGGGTGGTAAATTTTTTAAAAAGTAAAAGGATAAATGCAAAGTCACATTTTAACAAAATAAAAATATATAGTAAGATGGAATTACAGTAAATTCTCCACAATACATATACCAAAATATTAGTTTTAAAATGTATATTGCCTATCATTTTAAAATATAGAATGGCAATCGAGGTCATTGGAACACAAGTTCATATTGCCCTCACGCTACCACAGTTCTAATTCCAGCATTGCCTCTAAACTATCAAATTAATTGTGGAATATTCACTTGGCCTTGATACACTCTCCATGTCCCCATATAAAACTAAAACTCTTTGAATGATATTCCATCTAAAATTTTAAAAATCTCTTTAAACTTATTTCACTAATTCTACTTTTTCGAGTTAAAAATGTTTTTTTTAAAAAAGCACTTAAACTCAATTGAGATGTTCTAACCTATATTTTTAAAATAAGTTCATGATCATTTCTTAAGATACAAAAAAACAAATATATTGGCTCCTTTTTAATCCACAAATGTTGTTTAATTCATAAATTTAGTTTGTTTCACACTGAAAATGCTATTCAGCAATCTAACAAGTTGACAATAATTGCTAATAGAAGGCATTAAATCCCTAAACCTTTGCCTTTTAAATGTTGTAACCCTATTATATCCTAGCAGCCCCTCCTGTTTCTAATAGAATTCTTCTGTTTAGCATTAGTAATTCCTTAAGGAAAATGTTACCTAATGGGACTATCTGGACACTTTCTTCAGTGTGTCACAGTAAAGGCAATGTTATCCAGTGGGTGAGCTATACAACTCCCTATTCCTAACATTGCTCTAAAAGAAATCTTTCACTTTTTAATTGTTTATAAATTTTCATGGCAAATTAATCAGAAAATCACTTGTAAACTATGATATAGTAAAGGCAGAATGAGGCCAAAAAGAATTTAATAGTTTTAGTGAGGTTGTGTGTGGTGTGGGTAGTGGGAAATCTGAGATTCATATATGCATAGTAAAGGTTTTTCAAAAGGTGGGTATATATATAAAAAGTTCATTGACCTTTATTCCCATGCAGATTTATGAAGAACAAATAAGAGTCAACTTGAATTGTATGAACCCATTCAGTTAACTCTAAATTTTCATATTTGTGCTTCTTCCCTCTCAATTGTCAAATAATAAAAAAATAATACTTTCTAAAAGAATGACTGTTACTTTATTTTCCATAGACACTATAATTGACCAGAGACATTTTCTCATAAAAATTATGCCATTTTAATAAATAAATTCAAAAGGACAGAATTTCACAGAGGTTTATACAGATAACAACAGCTTTTTAAGCATTGAAAAATATTTACTTCTTAATTGGAATTAATAGAGGTACAGTGAAGCAAGATCAGTAACTTTAATTATTTCCATCTGTTTATAGAGAACTACAGCAAAAAAAAGTAAATTTAGCCTATTAATAACTAGATATTAAGAAATATGGAATTTATTTAATACTGAGCAATTATCTTAATATATTATTATATAATACATAATAATAATAATGTATATATTCATTAAAATATTAAGGACTTTTATTGCAGACCTGTGTTGCAAATTGATCTGGAATGCAGTTTATTCTCTCATTGACAGGATCGTTAATTTCACTTGGACATTTCCCTGAATTAGGGTTTGCAATGGTTGAACGGGTAGTAGGTGGAAATGGAGATGAGGTAGAACCACCATATTCTGAAAAGCAGGTCACCAAAATAAAACATGGTGTTAATTTTTTTTTCAGATTCTTTAAGTAGCCTATACTTTACATTGAAAGAATGCATGACTTTATATATAATGAACATAAAAATTAAGTTTTACACTAACAATGAAGCCAAAAAATCAAGCTCTTTTCATGAAATGAAATATCCAAATGATATTAAACATTGACAGTGTAGAGCCCTGCTGCTTCTCCAGGAAAACAGAATATATTCACAGGAGGTTTTAAGATAAATTCAAAAGGAAATAAAATGTACATTCAAACCACATACCTATTTACAATTTGTATAAAATAATGAAAAAGAAGAAATGTGATAGCAAAAAATGTAGAGAAGGATACAAGTAATTAGAGAAGAAAATGAAAAAAATAAGTGGAAGAAGGCACATTGAGTGAAAGAATTTAATGTATACAGAAGAGAAAGACTTGAATAGCAAAGAAAAATAAAACTTAACCTTATATAGAAGAGGAACTTTCTAACTGTCAGATATAGTCAAGATAAAGTTGATTGTTTCAAAATATAGTGAGCTCTTAGTTACTGGAAGAAGTTTAAAAAGAAAGACTGATAGCAGTAGAAAATGCTAATGAAGGCATAAAGTTAGACCAGAAGATAATTTGTAACAATTTGTGCAATTCTGATTTGACCAAGTGAGGGGAATTTTAAAAATAGAGAAAGCAGATTAGGTAGTCCAGAGCAGTATGCGCCAAGTCTAAATTAGGATAGAAATATTCAGAAAAAGGTCCTTAAACATCTCAAGCCTTGTTTCATCTTCCCTCACATTTCTCTTTCCCATACAACTTCTACTTCCTCAAAAAAAAAAAAAAAATTGAGCCTAAAAGAAGTTATTTCCTGGAATTCCCCAACCCCTTTGCAAGAATCTGAAGGACACAAAAATTCCCAAGTTCTCCTACTAAAAAGAACATCTCTAGTAAAAATAGACTATTATTTCATCTGAAATAAGAACTTGATCTTTTTGCCTCTTTGCTATTTCAAGCAACATAACATAGGGAAAGTCATTAATGTCAAAGCACATAGATTCCTTAATTACAAATGCTCCTTAATGTAATAACTGGAGCATGTTGTACAGAAAAAGTTGTAATAATTTTATAATTTGTCCTATATCTTTCTTCACATGTTTCATCTCATACTGATTATTTGTTAAAATCTATAACATTATGGAGTAACTTTTTCTTAACTTCTCTATAATGTGTAAGTATTTTTAATCTTACTTACCGTCAACAGCAGGTGTGTTGGTTGCTAAAACAACAACTAGGGCAATAGCTATTATAGTAACTATAACAAAGAGGACAATCAGAGAGATTTCTAATCTGGTAAATTTCTTCCTTGCCATCTAAGGGAAAGAAAGCAATATATGTTTCAAATTTAAAATATGTAACTATAATAAACCACCCATCTGTTATCATTAAATAATACATACTCCTTTTCTTTACTAAGCATAATATAAGCAGAGTTGCAGATAGATCCAACAGTTTAGAATATCAAATAATATACATTGACAAAAATGTAAATAAAACACTCAATGTTTAGTAAAAAGAGTGGATTAGTGATGCACATTAAAGTAACACGAAGATAAAACATAATGGGGAAAAAACTCTCCAAGCAGTTGTCTTGTCCTCTTATTTTAGAGTATTTTCATTCAAAGAAACCTTCCATTTGCACTGCTTTTTAATTCTCTTAACAATTCTGTGAAGGAGATATTGTTATTCACATTTTACTGATCAGGAAATTTGAACCTAGAGAGACTAAACTATTTTCTCAAAATCAAAAATCCTATGTCTTCCTACTCTGATTCTAGTCTCTCCTAATTCCAGCACGGCTTTCTCATAACAATATTGTGGAAAGGGCATTAAGTCATTTGGGGAGGAGGGCAGTATATATTTGGGAGCCAAGATTTTTAAAAAGATTTGAATGATATGATTTCCAAGCTCCTCCCTGAAACTGCAAATAAAATTTATCAAACTCTCCTATCAAATATACACATTTCTTTTTGACTAACATTATACACTTGAGTTAGCATTCAGAGTTTACTTAAATGTAGATTCTCGAGAAATTACTCTTAAAGCCTATTTATTCAATTTAACTTCAACTATATACTGCACATGTCTCCTAATCTTCCAGTTTCTATGGTTTTCCAATATTCCATATAAATCTTAATTCAATAGCATATGTCCAGGTAGGAAAACTAACAGATATCCTAGCCTCCAAAGTTAATGTTCAGAGAAATTAATGAACAATTTCTGAGAAAGAGACATACTCTGGAGAAACTTGTTAAAAATGAGACCTTTTAATTCCCTATGTAGGGTTGTATTTTTACAGTAATGATTAGGTGGATAGAAATGTAACTTGCATTACATGAACTTTAAGTATTTCATTATCATAATCCCTAAATGAAACCTTGAAACCTATCTGTATCAATTACATTTTATTATTTTGGATCTTTACTGCTACCACAAAGAAGTCACTAAATATCTGGCTCCCCCCGCCCCCGCCGAGTGACATGTTACATGTACTTTTTCCTTTCTGTTTCTGAAGTTTGTTCCAGATCTTTATCTGCTGCTGGTTCATTGCTCTAGTTTCCCTGGGTACATTTTCTCCTTTAGTTTCTGGTAATTTTATGTATTAGTCCATCTGTCAAGCTTATCTTCCTAACAATTCCATATTTTCAAATGAATTATCCTTTGTCAACTGATCAAATCTAAATGTTTAGTCCTTCCTACCTAGGCATACACCATTACACAGATGGTGAAAGAGACACAGAAATATTCAGTTAGTTGCTCAAGGTCGCCCAAGTAATAGGTAACTGAGGCAGAAGCTGATCCAAGAAAGTGCCATTAATGTCATTACCTCAACCACAACATAACAAGGTCTCCCTAGATTGGTCATCAATAAATTAATGTGGTTTATATTCCCCATTTTTCTACCAAATAAGTCTATTTTCCCCTTTGAAACTTTGTCTCATATTTTACTGCTTCCGGTAAATTTTTCCTAATTAATTCCATTCTTCCTTGCACTGAATATTTAGTATTTCACATTTTCTGCTTTCTTCTTTCATCTCTCCTCTTATATAGATTTTCTCTATAACTAATGCCATTAATCATCCTCCTCACACTATATATTCCTTTGACTGCCATAACTAGTAATACTATTTACTGCCCCTTAAATATTGCTGTTTCCATGAATTTCTTCTTCACGTTTCTCTCACACTTGGCATTTATCTCCTTAGAAAAACTCACTCTCTCCAGTAGTTTAAACCATCATCTCTATTCTAATTGGTACCTGATTTGCATCTTTAACCACCCTGTAATTCCTGTTTTCAAAACATGTATGAATTTGTAATTGCTATGGTAAGTGCTTTAATATAGTTAAAGTTTTAAAATCAAGTTTTTGTCTCCCACACCATTTCTTCCTCCTGTACCTATTCTTATGTCAGTTCATATATTCAGTTGTCCCAGCCTAGAATCCTTGGTTTATTCTCTTTTCTCATGTCCTTATCTTTCTACCATAGTCAATCATTCAACAAGTCCTGTTGATTATACTTCCAAAATATCCCCAGAATTATACCCTCTTTCAATCCCTACCATTACAGAATTTTTTTTTTTGGATAACATGTCCCCTTAGCATGTTCAATCTTGCTATTCTCCCTCCCCACATACTCTTTAAGGCAATTTCCAATTTATATCCAGTTCTAACACCATACTATCTTTGAATCTTTTCTAAACTCTTGGAGAAAGAGTTAATTTATCCTTTTTCCATTTATCATAGTACCTAGGAAATGCTAGTGTAATTTTTAATGTGTATGTCCAGCTCCTCCATAGATTATGTTTTTAATAGCAAGAATTATGAAAGTAGCTCAAATCCTGATACTGAACTCACACATATAATAATTTCTTTTAATATACTTTGTAATGAATGTTTCAAGATTCACATTAGATTTTAGTATATGATTTCCTGTTATAGATATGTAATTGAATTGGTAATCTTCAAAGAAATGAATGCAAAATTAATTTAACCAAAGACCCATGATAAATGAAGTTGTTTAGAAAATGAAACACAGTTGTTCAGTTTTACGTGAAGAATGACCCAGTCACATTTAATGTTTAACTCCAAATTAATACAAGTCACATTCAAAGCACTATCTTACTTAGATATGAAGAAGCCAATAACAAAGGTTGTGCTTTTCATTTCAAGATAAGTCTAAAATAAAAACAATAATGTGCATATTGTCATGAAGCAAACCCTCTTTTATCTACAAAAATAAGAACAAAATTAATATATCAAAATTGAATTACTCATGTGAGTATTCATAAACAAAATAACATAATTGCTCATAGCTGTAAGTGGTTATTACAGTTATCATATTTTCGATTACAGTAATTTTAAGCAAAATATTTTTTGGAAACTGTATGTTGATGCCTTTTCTCTGCATATTTAGTTACAAAATGAGTAATACTTTCTTAGATTATAGCTTGGTAACTGATATTCAAAAGATTTTTCTAGAAAAGATTAAAAGTTTTATAAATGTTGCACTCTACTCTGCCTATATAGATTTTTAACTAAAATGTATTTAATCATAGTTAATTAGAGTATTCCTCCAACTACTTTTCAAAATATTTTCAATCTTTATTTTCTTCAATATAGAACAATTAAACTTAACCTGTTGTGATTCTAAGTCTGACAATAATTATAATGAAAATCTGGGCCAACAAAATATTCCCATATCTTAAAAAATAGAAATGTTTCTCCTAATTTAAAACAAAAGACCATATATTTAAAATGGAAATGAAAATATGTTATCTTTGCAGTTTAAAACAAGTTCAGATAGACCTTTATTTTTGCTAACATGAATTAAGAAAATACATAATTACTTGGAAACTTGAAAGTAACAAAGAAATATGATCCACAGACTTACCTTATTTCATAGCCTGCTCTGTTTGTTATGTTGTAGCACAGTTGAGTAAGGTTGCCAAAGAAATGATCAGAGAAAACTGCTCAGCTATATATTAAGTTTCATATAAAATTTTATTGCACCATCATCAGCCTATCAATGTTTGATAAACTTAAGCTCAGAATGTCATTGTAAAAACTGTAACTCTGAAAACAGTTTGCATAAACATTTCTCGCTGGGAATCCAAGTTAATTAACAATTGTGCTCTTAGGATAGTCTTTGATTTCTGGAAACTATGAACTCTCTTAAGAATATGAAAATAGTTACTTCAATTATTATTTTTCTCTTTTCAAAAATTATTTCTTTCATTATTTGGAAGTAGATTTAATAACTGTGTGGAATTTAATTTCTTACTGGAATGCAGAAACATATTTGAAAGCTGGGATTTGGAAAACATTTGTAGGAACTAGCAATTAGAAGATAATATTTCATCAAAAGCCATGATTAGATAAAAGTTATTCCCTGCATCTGATTATTAATCTTAGGTTGAAGATTTGACCAAATCAGTAAAAGAATTTGTAAAAGTAAGGATGGTCGTAATCCTATTACTGGAGTCCATTTTTTTTTATTGTTACATATCGCACCCCCTTTCTACTTGCTCTTGCTATGTGTCCATTCTTCTGTGTTCTTCTATGTCTGCTTCTTGTCTCCCCCCGTTTTTTTTGCGGTGACATGCCCAGTCGGCCCTCCGTGCAGGCGGTTGCCCCTCTTGTGGGTGGCTCCATTCCATTTCATGGGCGGCTCTGCTCCATGTTTTGCAGGCAGCACAGCTCTGTGTTTTCATGGGCGGCTCGGCTCCATGATTCATGGGTGGCTCAACTCCGTGTTTCACAGGTGACTTGCCATGCCCGTGGCGGCTCCGCCCAGCCCGTGGCGGCTTTTTGCCTTGCCCACGGTGGCTTTGCCCCGCCCACAGCGGCTTGCCTTTCTCAAGGCCATCTGCCCCCTTGGATAGGTCCCCAGGAACCGAACCCGGGGCCTCCCATGTGGTGTACCGGCACCCTTATCCACTGGGCTATACAGCCAGCCCCAGGAGTCCATTACAAGCAGAGTAAAATTCAGACAGAGAAGGTCACAGGAAGCAAGAAGCTGAAGGCCGAAGGAACATGGTAGAGAAGGGAGAGGCCAGGAGAGGCTGCCATGAGCATTGTTAAGATGGAAGAGTCTAGGACCAAGGCTCACAGGCAGCCAGCCCCAGAATGTCAGTCTTTGGAGAAAAAGCATCACTTTGATGATGCCAAAGCTACTGCCTGAGTAGCCATATAATTATGGGAGGCAAATAATGAATTTAGAAGAAGAGAAACAAGGAATTGGGGACAGCACCATTAGAAAGACCAAGAGGTGGCTAGTATCTGCAGTATGTCCATAAAATAGGAAATATGCAAGTGCTGGGATCCCACTCTTGCCATTCAAGGGTAAAAAGGAGGAATGGCCTTCAAAATGTATCCCTTTATCTGGCCATTCTTACAAGCTTAAGACCTGGTTTTCCAGCCATTAGATAATCATATAGGTTCTCCACATAACTCATCTTCAGAAGAACTAAAACAGAACTCATCACCATTTACATCAAGACCAATTTTTGTCTACATCTATTTAAGTTAATATCACTTTTTCCCTGGTCATTTGGGTTTCAAAATGTTCATCTATTTTTTTCACCATTATATGTAGACTCCTAATTCTGCAAGTGCTCTCTGTCATTATTTATTGTATGTGATCTCTTCTTTTCACATTACTGCTACTGCTGTAATTCAATCACTTTTTAATTCAAGTCTAAGTTATTGTAATTGTTTCTTAACTGGTCTTCATATTATAATTATTACAATTTTTCTTCTTTAATGTAAATATACCTATGTCTCCCTCAATGAATAATGCAGACTTCCATTGACCAAGATAGCAATATAAGGCACTCCAGGGTGATGTTCCCCCACTGAATTTTTTAACTAGCAAAAATTATCAAAGCCATCTTTTTCTAAACTCCATAAAACAGTTATAAAAGACTGCAGTGACTGGGAGAGTGCTGAAAAAATAAACTAAACTACACTAAACTGAAAAAGCTTTAAAAACAGAAAGAGAAGCCCCTGGTATACTAGCTGCCTCTCCCCCACTCCTTCCTCGGTGCTGGGTGGACTCAGTCTATTCTCCCATTGGGGGTCCCTGTCCCTGTTCCAGAAGGAGTTACCCATATGAGCATACTGACGTGCCTGTAGGTCACTGCTGATCTATCATGGTGAAGTCTGAAAGACTGAACCAGGAAACTCACCTCTGGTTCTCTCTCTCAGAACTTGCTCTACTGACAGAAGCTTGCAAAAGCTAAAGCAGTTTAAGAAACAATTCATTCAAAGCAACATGGGGCAAAGGATGTAGGATGTACAATAGTACTCCCAGAAGGGGGAGAGTCT